>SJYW01002060.1:0-11178 GCA_006410735.1 Raphicerus campestris | reverse complement strand
AGAGATATTGTTTTATATATTCCTTGTTGTTGGTGTTGTTCAGTCACTAAATTGTCTCTGACTCTTTGTGACCCCGTGGACTGCAGCACGCCAGGCTCCTGTGTCCTCTACTATCTCCTGGAGTTTGCTCAAACCCGTCCATCGAGTCGGTGATGCAATCCAGCCATCTTATCCTCTGTTGGCCCTTTCTCCTCCTGCCCTCAATCTTTCCAGCATCAGGGGTTTTTCCAGTGAGTCAACTCTTTGCATCAGGTGGCCAAAGTATTGAAGCTTCTGCATCAATCTTTCTAATGAATATTCAGGGTTGATTTCCTTTAGGATTGACTGGTTTGATTTCCTTGCAGTACAGGGAACTCTCAAGAGTTTTCTCCAGCACCACAATTTAGATGTATCAATTCTTTAGTATTCAGCCTTCCGTATGATCCAACTTTCACATCCGTACATGACTACTGGAAAACCATAACAATGACTATATGGACTTTTGTTAGCAAAGCAATGTCTGCTTTCTAATATGCTGTCTAGGTTTGTCATAGCTTTCCTTCTAAGANAACTTTCACATCCGTACATGACTACTGGAAAACCATAACATTGACTATATGGACTTTTGTTAGCAAAGCAATGTCTGCTTTCTAATATGCTGTCTAGGTTTGTCATAGCTTTCCTTCTAAGAAGCAAGGGTCTTCTAATTTCATGGCTGCAGTGACTGTTCACAGTGATTTTTGAGCCCAAGAAAATAAAATCTTGTCACTGCTTCCACTTTTCCCCCTTCTCTTTGCCATGAAGTGATGCGACTGGATGCCATAATCTCTGTTTTTTGAATGTTAGATTTTAAGCCAGTTTTTTTTTTTCACTCTCCTCTTTCACTTTCATCAAGAGGCTCTTTAGACCTGCTTCACTGTCTGCCATTAGAGTGGCATTATCTACACATCTTAGTTAGTTAGTTAAGTCACTCAGTCGTGTCCGACTCTTTGTGACCCTGTGGACTGTAGCCCACCAGGCTCCTCTGTCCGTGGGATTCTCCAGGCAAGAATACTGGAGTGGGTTGCCATTTCCTTCTCCAGAGGATCTTCCCGACCCGGAGATCGAACCCAGTCTCCTGCATTGCAGGCAGATGCTATAACCTCTGAGCCCAAACAGAAGTTCAGAACTTTAGAACTGTTATTCAAAGCTATTGAGATTGGATATCTTACTGCCACACACATTTATAATATCTTGGGCATTGGCTTGGAAAGGCAGTCCTCTCATGTGGACAAAATGTAGTGAAGACGTAGTCCCAAAATCAACAGCCTCTGGAAGCTTTTCTGACATCTCCTTCAGTTCAATTCAGTTCAGTCGCTCAGTCACATCCGACTCTTTGCGACCCCATGAATCGCAGCACGCCAGGTCTCCCTGTCCATCACCATCTCCCGGAGTTCACTCAGACATCTTCTTAGGCGATTCTATTTCCTTCTCACATCTTAAGTTGTTGATATTTCCCCCAGCAATCTTGATTCCAGCTTGGGAGTCATCCAGCCTGGCATTTCACATGATGTACTCTGCATAGAAGTTAGATAAGCAGGGTGACAACATACAGCCTTGATGTACTCCTTTCCCAATTTAAAACCAGTCCATTGTAACATGTCTGGTTCTAAGTGTTGCTTCTTGGCCTGCATACAGGTTTCTCAGGAGGCAGGCAAAGGGAAGTCGCTCAGTTGTATATGACTCTTTGTGACTCCATGGACTATAGCCTGCTAGCCTTCTGTGGAATTTTCCAGGCAAGAGTACTGGAGCGGGTTGCCATTTCCTTCTCCAGGGGCTCTTTCGGACCCAGGAATCGAACCCAAGTTGCCCGCATTGCAGGCAGACTCTTTACAGTCTGAGCCACCAGGGAAGCCCCTTTCCTTTAAAATTTTTCTACTGTTTGTTATGATCCACACAATCAGAGGCTTTAGCACAATCAATGAAGCAGAAGTAGATGTTTTTCTGAAATTCTCTTGCTTTTTCGATGAACCAGCAGATGTTGGCAATTTGATCTCTGGTTTCTCTGCCTTTTCTAAATCCAGCTTGAACATCTGGAAGTTCTTGTTTCTCATGCTACTGAAGCCTGGCATGGAGAATTTTGAGTATTAGTTTGCTAGCATGTGAAATGAGCACAATTATATGGTAATTTGAACATTCTTNGTCGCTCAGTCACGTCCGACTCTTTGCGACCCCATGAATCGCAGCACGCCAGGTCTCCCTGTCCATCACCATCTCCCGGAGTTCACTCAGACATCTTCTTAGGCGATTCTATTTCCTTCTCACATCTTAAGTTGTTGATATTTCCCCCAGCAATCTTGATTCCAGCTTGGGAGTCATCCAGCCTGGCATTTCACATGATGTACTCTGCATAGAAGTTAGATAAGCAGGGTGACAACATACAGCCTTGATGTACTCCTTTCCCAATTTAAAACCAGTCCATTGTAACATGTCTGGTTCTAAGTGTTGCTTCTTGGCCTGCATACAGGTTTCTCAGGAGGCAGGCAAAGGGAAGTCGCTCAGTTGTATATGACTCTTTGTGACTCCATGGACTATAGCCTGCTAGCCTTCTGTGGAATTTTCCAGGCAAGAGTACTGGAGCGGGTTGCCATTTCCTTCTCCAGGGGCTCTTTCGGACCCAGGAATCGAACCCAAGTTGCCCGCATTGCAGGCAGACTCTTTACAGTCTGAGCCACCAGGGAAGCCCCTTTCCTTTAAAATTTTTCTACTGTTTGTTATGATCCACACAATCAGAGGCTTTAGCACAATCAATGAAGCAGAAGTAGATGTTTTTCTGGAATTCTCTTGCTTTTTCGATGAACCAGCAGATGTTGGCAATTTGATCTCTGGTTTCTCTGCCTTTTCTAAATCCAGCTTGAACATCTGGAAGTTCTTGTTTCTCATGCTACTGAAGCCTGGCATGGAGAATTTTGAGTATTAGTTTGCTAGCATGTGAAATGAGCACAATTATATGGTAATTTGAACATTCTTTGGCATTGCCCTTCTTTAAGATTGGAACGAAAACTCCTTTTCCAGTCGCGTAGCTACTGCTGAGTTTTCCAAATTTGCTGGCATATTGAGTGCAACACTTTGACAGCATCATCTTTTAGGATTTGAAATAGCTCAGCGGGAATCCCATCACTTCCACTAGCTTTATTTGTAGTGTTGCATCCTAAGGCCCACTTGACTTCACACTTTAGGATGTCTGGCTCTAGGTGAGTGATCACACTATTGTGGTTATTTGGGTCATTAAGACCTTTTTTGTATAGTTCTTCTGTGTATTTTTTTGCCACCTCTTCTTAACCTCTTCTGCGCCCATTAGGTTCTTACTGTTCCTGTCCTTTATCAGGCCCATCCTTGCATGAAATGTTCCCTTGTTACCTCCAGTTTTCTTGAAGAGATCTCTAGTCTTTGCCATTCTATTGTTTTTTTCTTTTAGGCATTGTTCATTGAAGGCCTTTTTTTAAAAAAAAAATTAAATTTATTTATTTTAATTGGAGGCTAATTACTTTACAATATTGTATTGGTTTTGCCATAAATCAACATGAATCCGCCACGGGTGTACATGTGTTCCCAATCCTGAACCCCCCTCCCACCTCCCTCCCCATACCATCCCTCTGGGTCATCCCAGTGCACCAGCCCCAAGCATCCTGTATTCTACATCGAACCTAGACTGGCAATTTGTTTCATATATGGTATTATACATGTTTTAATGCCAGGCCTTTTTATCTCTCCTTGCTATTCTCTGGAACTCTGCATTCAGTTGGGTATACCTTTCTCTTTCTCCTTTGCCTTTTGCTTCTCTTCTTTCCTCAGCTATTTGTAAATTTATATTACTACAATATAGTAAGTCTCTCAAGCACATGATGCAATAGGAGACCCCTGAAGTATCTGCAGATGGTGAAGGACAGGGAGGCCTGGTGTGCTGCTCTCCATGGAGTCGCAAAGAGCCAGACAGGACTGAGCGACTGGACTGAACTATCTGCCTCTGCATTCAGTTCGCTTTACTGTGCAGTTTGGTGAAGCTAGTGTGAAAACCACTTTACCAAGAATGTGCTTGGAAAACAGATGAGTCTGATCCCACGACAGGGTCTTAGGGTCCCCTGGGCTTCCCAGATCACTCCTGAGAACCGTTGGTTTAGAAAAATTCCTTTTTTTCTGTGTTAATTCTCACATAGTAAATTCAGGGTCACACTTCCTTCATAAAAAGGCACTTGGAAATTTCCTTCCTTTTTTATGCTCTGGAGAAGGTTAAATCATGTTAAGACAATCTGATCTTATAGGGTTGATAGAAATCTCTTGTGAGTCATCTGGGTTTGGTATCTTTCATTAATTTTTAATTCTATAAAATTAGGTCTGCTCAGACTTTCTATCTTTTCTGTGGTCACTGTTTTTATAAAAAAAATTTTTTTTCTCTTAGAAAATTCTCTATTTCACCCAAGTTTTCAAGTTTATTTGCATAGAGATGTACAATTATTTCCATGATTTTTTAAAAAAACTTTATTTTCTTTTGACGGTTCTTCTCTCATACGTTGTGTATTCATTGTGTATTCTGCCTTTCCCTAGTTTATTTTTCTTGCTATAGGGAACTTACCTGTTTTATTGATTTTTTCCAGAACCAGCTTTTAAGCTTTAGTCATTAATTAGAATACTTTCTTCCTAACTCATTTTTGCTCTTACTTTTATTAATTCCTTCAGTTACTTTTAAATTTTCTTCTAACTTTCTGAATTGGAGGCTTCAGTTCAGTTCAGTTCAGTCGCTCAGTCGTGTCCGACTCTTTGCTCTCTCGTTTTCCGGTTCTCCTTTCTAAAGATTTAAAGTATTCAATGGGATAAATTTCCCTGTTAAGCACTGCTTTCATTTTCATTGTGTTTTCCAGGAATTTTGCGGTTTGGGTCTCTACTTTCCCCGGAGAGTAACTTGTCAGGGGAGAACACTGACATTCTGGGGCAAGGGAGCAGGCCTTTTCTGATTCCTGATTTTTTTACTCATTTCTAGGCAATATTGTTTGCATCTTACTTCCTGTTTAGAATTTGTCGAAAGTTTCGTCATTGCTTAATTCGTAGGCCCTGTTTGTGAATGGTTCTGTGAGCAGCTGAGAGAAGGTGTGTCCTGTCTTATCAAGTACAGGCCTGGCTGCTTGTCCTCCAGCTGCGCTTCAGCAGGCGGCATCGTCTGAGATCTCCCTTAGTTCTGGAGCACTGTTCTTTCCTGGATTCAGAGCGACGTACTGACGTCTCCTGTTACCGGGAGATGCTTTGATTTGTCTCTCTGGTATCCCCGTGATTTCTGCTTCCTGAATCGTGAAACTGCCTTGCTTGGTGTGTAGATCTCAACTTACATCTTNTGGAACGAAAACTCCTTTTCCAGTCGCGTAGCTACTGCTGAGTTTTCCAAATTTGCTGGCATATTGAGTGCAACACTTTGACAGCATCATCTTTTAGGATTTGAAATAGCTCAGCAGGAATCCCATCACTTCCACTAGCTTTATTTGTAGTGTTGCATCCTAAGGCCCACTTGACTTCACACTTTAGGATGTCTGGCTCTAGGTGAGTGATCACACTATTGTGGTTATTTGGGTCATTAAGACCTTTTTTGTATAGTTCTTCTGTGTATTTTTTTGCCACCTCTTCTTAACCTCTTCTGCACCCATTAGGTTCTTACTGTTCCTGTCCTTTATCAGGCCCATCCTTGCATGAAATGTTCCCTTGTTACCTCCAGTTTTCTTGAAGAGATCTCTAGTCTTTGCCATTCTATTGTTTTTTTCTTTTAGGCATTGTTCATTGAAGGCCTTTTTTTAAAAAAAAAATTAAATTTATTTATTTTAATTGGAGGCTAATTACTTTACAATATTGTATTGGTTTTGCCATAAATCAACATGAATCCGCCACGGGTGTACATGTGTTCCCAATCCTGAACCCCCCTCCCACCTCCCTCCCCATACCATCCCTCTGGGTCATCCCAGTGCACCAGCCCCAAGCATCCTGTATTCTACATCGAACCTAGACTGGCAATTTGTTTCATATATGGTATTATACATGTTTTAATGCCAGGCCTTTTTATCTCTCCTTGCTATTCTCTGGAACTCTGCATTCAGTTGGGTATACCTTTCTCTTTCTCCTTTGCCTTTTGCTTCTCTTCTTTCTTCAGCTATTTGTAAATTTATATTACTACAACATAGTAAGTCTCTCAAGCACATGATGCAATAGGAGACCCCTGAAGTATCTGCAGATGGTGAAGGACAGGGAGGCCTGGTGTGCTGCTCTCCATGGAGTCGCAAAGAGCCAGACAGGACTGAGCGACTGGACTGAACTATCTGCCTCTGCATTCAGTTCGCTTTACTGTGCAGTTTGGTGAAGCTAGTGTGAAAACCACTTTACCAAGAATGTGCTTGGAAAACAGATGAGTCTGATCCCACGACAGGGTCTTAGGGTCCCCTGGGCTTCCCAGATCACTCCTGAGAACCGTTGGTTTAGAAAAATTCCTTTTTTTCTGTGTTAATTCTCACATAGTAAATTCAGGGTCACACTTCCTTCATAAAAAGGCACTTGGAAATTTCCTTCCTTTTTTATGCTCTGGAGAAGGTTAAATCATGTTAAGACAATCTGATCTTATAGGGTTGATAGAAATCTCTTGTGAGTCATCTGGGTTTGGTATCTTTCATTAATTTTTAATTCTATAAAATTAGGTCTGCTCAGACTTTCTATCTTTTCTGTGGTCACTGTTTTTATAAAAAAAAATTTTTTTCTCTTAGAAAATTCTCTATTTCACCCAAGTTTTCATGTTTATTTGCATAGAGATGTACAATTATTTCCATGATTTTTTAAAAAACTTTATTTTCTTTTGACGGTTCTTCTCTCATACTTTGTGTATTCATTGTGTATTCTGCCTTTCCCTAGTTTATTTTTCTTGCTATAGGGAACTTACCTGTTTTATTGATTTTTTCCAGAACCAGCTTTTAAGCTTTAGTCATTAATTAGAATACTTTCTTCCTAACTCATTTTTGCTCTTACTTTTATTAATTCCTTCAGTTACTTTTAAATTTTCTTCTAACTTTCTGAATTGGAGGCTTCAGTTCAGTTCAGTTCAGTCGCTCAGTCGTGTCCGACTCTTTGCTCTCTCGTTTTCCGGTTCTCCTTTCTAAAGATTTAAAGTATTCAATGGGATAAATTTCCCTGTTAAGCACTGCTTTCATTTTCATTGTGTTTTCCAGGAATTTTGCGGTTTGGGTCTCTACTTTCCCCGGAGAGTAACTTGTCAGGGGAGAACACTGACATTCTGGGGCAAGGGAGCAGGCCTTTTCTGATTCCTGATTTTTTTACTCATTTCTAGGCAATATTGTTTGCATCTTACTTCCTGTTTAGAATTTGTCGAAAGTTTCGTCATTGCTTAATTCGTAGGCCCTGTTTGTGAATGGTTCTGTGAGCAGCTGAGAGAAGGTGTGTCCTGTCTTATCAAGTACAGGCCTGGCTGCTTGTCCTCCAGCTGTGCTTCAGCAGGCGGCATCGTCTGAGATCTCCCTTAGTTCTGGAGCACTGTTCTTTCCTGGATTCAGAGCGACGTACTGACGTCTCCTGTTACCGGGAGATGCTTTGATTTGTCTCTCTGGTATCCCCGTGATTTCTGCTTCCTGAATCGTGAAACTGCCTTGCTTGGTGTGTAGATCTCAACTTACATCTTCCTTGAGAATTTTAGTTTCTAGCATTATAAATAGTCCTGCTTTGTGTCATTTAACTTCACTTGCCTGACACTTTCTTCTCCCATATCAAGATTTTGGACCCTATTTTTTGAGCATTCCTCGTGTATATTTGTTCACTGTTTTCAATCCTGCTGAACCGTTTTGGCTGAGCTCTTCTCTTATTCCTAGCAGAGCTGAATTTTTGAAATTTTTTATTTTATTTTTAGTTGTAGAATAATTTCAGTATCGTGTTAGTTTCTGCCATACATCAACATGAATCAGCCACAGGTATACATACGTATGTCTCTTCCCTCCTGAGGCCCCTCCCCATCCCACTCCTCTAAATTGTCACAGAGCACCAGATTTGGGTTCCCTGCTTCATGCAGCAAGCTCCCACTGAAACCTACTTTATAAATGGTAATGCGTATGATTCAGTGCTCCTCACAAGGCAGTATGAAAATGCTTCCCTTTGTGTAAGTGATCTTCATCCATTTGAACTGACCTGATCCATGTGTTGGATTAATGCTGTCAGTATTCTGTGCATTTCGGGGGTGAACACGGATAGAATGGTACCCAGACACAGACACACTCCTCTGTTCTCTCTGTGGTGTCTGTTTTTGGCCTTTGTTTTGTGTTTGGTGATGCTGACCCGACAGTCAGGCAAGTGTGCTTGGCCTTAGTGGTTACCTAGTATGAGCAGATGTACGTCAGATTCTGAGTCCCCTCCTTTCAGATAACGTCTATTGTTTTTCTCCTAAGAGCGACAGTAAGATGCCCTGTGGCCTCCCTCCCCACGCCGTTCCCTCCCCTGGTACATGCTCGCAACCTCCCTGTACACCCGGGGCCCCCTCGGTGTACCCTGCTGCTGCTCGTGGAGTGATGGGGTCACCTGCTGCCACCATGCCTCCTCCACACCCTCCCCTGCGCTGCCCGGTTGTTGAGCGCACAGTGTGTCTTGTCAGGTCAGTCCCCTGTGCTTGGACCCCTCTGTTCCCTGCAGCACATCAGAGCTCCTCGCTGGGCCTTCTGGTGGCCCGGGCGTGTCCTCCAGCCCTGTCGCAGGCACAGGTTTGGCCACAGAGCCACTTGTCCCCACGTGCCAACCCTCTTCACGGCTCTAGGACCTCTCGGCTCCAAGTCTGTGTCTCGATCTTAGTCTCTCAGGCCAGTGTTCTCCCGTGGGTGTTTGCGTGTCTCTCCTTTGCCTTCGGTTTCTGTCTTTCTGTGGTACTGTGTCTTAGCTTTGCTTATCTCCTGTGGTCTAGCACGCGACTGGACCTGTAGACTGCTGTGTATGCTTGTTGCGATCACTGATGAGCTTGGACTTCCTGCTCATAATCATCTCATTACCATCCTACTCCTTTGCTTTCCTACTTGCTCTTGAACTTAGCATGTTGAACNCTTTCTGAATTGGAGGCTTCAGTTCAGTTCAGTTCAGTCGCTCAGTCGTGTCCGACTCTTTGCTCTCTCGTTTTCCGGTTCTCCTTTCTAAAGATTTAAAGTATTCAATGGGATAAATTTCCCTGTTAAGCACTGCTTTCATTTTCATTGTGTTTTCCAGGAATTTTGCGGTTTGGGTCTCTACTTTCCCCGGAGAGTAACTTGTCAGGGGAGAACACTGACATTCTGGGGCAAGGGAGCAGGCCTTTTCTGATTCCTGATTTTTTTACTCATTTCTAGGCAATATTGTTTGCATCTTACTTCCTGTTTAGAATTTGTCGAAAGTTTCGTCATTGCTTAATTCGTAGGCCCTGTTTGTGAATGGTTCTGTGAGCAGCTGAGAGAAGGTGTGTCCTGTCTTATCAAGTACAGGCCTGGCTGCTTGTCCTCCAGCTGCGCTTCAGCAGGCGGCATCGTCTGAGATCTCCCTTAGTTCTGGAGCACTGTTCTTTCCTGGATTCAGAGCGACGTACTGACGTCTCCTGTTACCGGGAGATGCTTTGATTTGTCTCTCTGGTATCCCCGTGATTTCTGCTTCCTGAATCGTGAAACTGCCTTGCTTGGTGTGTAGATCTCAACTTACATCTTCCTTGAGAATTTTAGTTTCTAGCATTATAAATAGTCCTGCTTTGTGTCATTTAACTTCACTTGCCTGACACTTTCTTCTCCCATATCAAGATTTCGGACCCTATTTTTTGAGCATTCCTCGTGTATATTTGTTCACTGTTTTCAGTCCTGCTGAACCGTTTTGGTTGAGCTATTCTCTTATTCCTAGCAGAGCTGAATTTTTGAAATTTTTTATTTTATTTTTAGTTGGAGAATAATTTCAGTATTGTGTTAGTTTCTGCCATACATCAACATGAATCAGCCACAGGTATACATACGTATGTCTCCTCCCTCCTGAGGCCCCTCCCCATCCCACTCCTCTAAATTGTCACAGAGCACCAAATTTGGGTTCCCTGCTTCATGCAGCAAGCTCCCACTGGCACCTACTTTACAAATGGCAATGCGTTTGATTCAGTGCTCCTCACAAGCCAGTATGAAAATGCTTCCCTTTGTGTAAGTGATCGTCATCCATTTGAACTGACCTGATCCATGTGTTGGATTAATGCTGTCAGTATTCTGTGCATTTCAGGGGTGAACACGGATAGAATGGTACCCAGACACAGACACACTCCCCTGTTCTCTCTGTGGTGTCTGTTTTTGGCCTTTGTTTTGTGTTTGGTGATGCTGACCCGACAGTCAGGAAAGTGTGCTTGGCCTTAGTAGTTACCTAGTATGAGCAGATGTACGTCAGATTCTGAGTCCCCTCCTTTCAGATAACGTCTATTGTTTTTCTCCTAAGAGCGACAGTAAGATGCCCTGTGGCCTCCCTCCCCGCGCCATTCCCTTCCCTGGCACCTGCTCGCGACCTCCCTGCACACCCGGGGCCCCCTCGGTGTACCTGCTGCTGCTCGTGGAGTGATGGGGTCACCTGCTGCCACCATGCCTCCTCCACACCCTCCCCTGCGCTGCCCAGTTGTTGAGCGCAGTGTGTCTTGTCAGGTCAGTCCCCTGTGCTTGGACCCCTCTGTTCCCTGCAGCACATCAGAGCTCCTCGCTGGGCCTTCTGGTGGCCCGGGCGTGTCCTCCAGCCCTATCGCAGGCACAGGTTTGGCCACAGAGCCACTTGTCCCCACGTGCCAACCCTCTTCACGGCTCCAGGACCTCTCGGCTCCAAGTCTGTGTCTCGATCTTAGTCTCTCAGGCCAGTGTTCTCCCGTGGGTGTTTGTGTGTCTCTCCTTTGCCTTCGGTTTCTGTCTTTTTGTGGTACTATGTCTTAGCTTTGCTTATCTCCTGTGGTCTAGCACGCGACTGGACCTGTAGACTGCTGTGTATGCTTGTTGCAATCACTGATGAGCTTGGACTTCCTGCTCATAATCGTCTCATTACCATCCTTCTCCTTTGCTTTCCTACTTGCTCTTGAACTTAGCATGTTGAATGTGTTCACTCACTCGTCCCTGTGGTACCCACCCTTCTGACTCTGGGATGCCTGAGGCAGAGACAGAGTGTATTCACGTC
>SJYW01002059.1:0-17140 GCA_006410735.1 Raphicerus campestris | reverse complement strand
TTGTACAGTTCATGGGGTCACAAAGAGTCGGACAGACTGAGCGACTGAACTGAACTGAACTGATAGGATGTGAACTTTTAATAGGCTTCTGGCTGCCTAAGTTTACTTGAGGACACAGCTCTGCTTCAAGGGACATGTGTCAAAATTGGAGAAGTCCCTGTGGTTAGTTTGTATCCACCGGAGGGCTAAGGCTAATGTGCTGGAGTTGGAAAGGTCTCCATGGTTATTTTGTAGCATATCCATGAGCTCTCTTGGGCCACACTGGGGCTTGTCTGAGATCGGATTTAGAGATCAGCTTGAATCTTTTCAGCCAGGCAACCCCTCCTTGTCTATACCTAACTTCTTACCTAACACTGATGGCATTGTTCCTTACCACTTCAGCCTCATCTCTTCATGCACTTTGAACCAGAGGACCTAATTATATTGATTTTTTTTTGGCACAATGTCTTTATCTGCTCCGCCCACTTAAAAGATTTTAACTCTTACTGGGCCATTACCTATGTTTCTTTTTTGATTATATAGTTTCCTCTCATATTTTATATGGCAACTTCAATTTTATTTCTTCTGGGAAACCTATTAGATACTCTGATCTATGCCACCACTATATCCAACTTCTTAGACTATGTATGTCACTGTGCATAGCAACATTCTGTGTACTTCCCAACAACTCTTNTTTATTTCTTCTAGGAAACCTATTAGATACTCTGATCTATGCCACCACTATATCCAACTTCTTAGACTATGTATGTCACTGTGCATAGCAACATTCTGTGTACTTCCCAACAACTCTTAACTGTCTTAACTGAATTTAAACAGCACTTGCTTTATTTTGTTTCTTTATTTATAGCCCCTAGTACAATGCCCAGAATATGTGTTCACTAAATATCATTTAAAGAATGAATAAATGGAATTGTGATTTTTTATTATTCTTACAGTTGTTGCATGTATGATAGTGTGAACCTGATTATTTGCAAGTCCTCATTCTGACTTCTTAAATGACATGAGATAAGAAGAAAATGCAATGCTTAGGAATTAAGTTATGTTTTTATCATGCCCCCTACCCCTACCAAGTCATACAATTCTTTTAGGTGTTATAATATCACAAATTTATTTAATCAAATACTTTCTGTGCATGAGACGCAGCTAGTCAATATGTGGTAAACAAGTTTGCTTCAATATAAAGTGGAGATATAGTCTCTGAGAAATGCATTGATCTCAAATGGCAGAGTTAGTCTTCTTTTGTGAGAAGCATCTTTCAAATAAAGCTACTTGAGCGTTTGAAGGTGTCAACACTTTGATGTTTCAAAGCCTCAATTATTCAGGTACCACAGAGCTGAGCATTGTATGTCTGCCAATGTCACATTTAAAAAGCTCAGATGGCTAAGATACCATGTTCTGTTCAAGTCTTCTGATATTTGAAATTAAGAGAAAAGCCCTTTCATTTCAGCAACTCCTAAGGCTCTCCCAGTTTTCATGCTGCTGCTGCTGAAATTCAACATTCATTAAATACTTGCTTGCAATTTGAATACATTGTTAATAGGGTGGACAGCTTCTGAGGTTGAAAGTTCAATTTATACTCTAGGGCTGGGGGGATGGGGTGGGGGAACTTTTGATATCTCTGATTGAGATTGGATATTGTATCAAAGACTTGGTTTGGAGCCAGAAACATATTAGACAAATTATCCAAAGGGGAGTGAAAATAAATGCTTTTATCTTAAGCTGCACCTGAGGAAGTTATCATCATGTTTCAACATAAGGCATTCAATCCTGTGTTGCCCACATCCCAGATGTGTTTGAGAACTTTTTCTCAAGAAATCAGCTGCAAATACTGATTTTCTACCATTATACAACACTGCTTTATTTAATCCCTTGTAATATAAAACTTCTGGCCTACTGACTCTAAACTCACAACCTTCTATCTCAAGGCTACATCACCTTTTAATTGTCAAACAAACATTTATATTTAAATTTCTAGTGCCATTTGCTTCTAAAGACAGACTTCTTCTAGCATCAAAGAATCTAAAATTTGCATTGGTCTGAATTTGCCTGGAAATGGCATTTAGATGGAATAATACTTGTGGTAGAAATTAATTTTAAATATTTGGGAGAAATAATGCATGAAGAGGTGTCATCAATAATACCTATAAATGAAGTTATAATCTCCACATTTTGCATCCAGTTTCATGCATGATCCAGATTCTTATTAGTGCTCAAATGGTAACTGCTTAATTAAGAAGGGAAAAGAAGTATCCAACCTATGCTGCTGCTGCTGCTAAGTCGCTTCAGTCGTGTCTGACTCTGTGCGATCCCATAGATGTAGCCCACCAGGCTCCCCCATCCCTGGGATTCTCCAGGCAAGAACACTGGAGTGGGTTGCCATTTCCTTCTCCAATGCATGAAAGTGAAAAGTGAAAGTGAAGTCACTCAGTCGTGTCCGACTCTTCGCAATCCCATGGACTACATTCTCCCAGGCTCCTCTGTCCACGGGATTTTCCAGGCAAGAGTACTGGAGTAGGTTGCCATTCCCTTCTCCCATACAACCTATACCTTACTCAAATGATCCCTTCTAAAGCATCATTAAAAAAAAAATGCCTAAATAAAACATCCATACTGCTCAGCCACACTGCCAGTCCCCTTTTGGCAGCATTTTTGGTCTTTTTTTTCTCTCTTGGAATATACTTTTCTACTTCAACATTCTGCTCACTGTAACACCCAGCTCCTTGGATGACTGTGGTACACCTAATCTAGCCTTTAAAAATGTGCTATACTGACTTTTCTATGAACAATTTTCTTACTGTTCCAACCTTAGAAGATTTCTTCCTGTCCCACATTTATATTACTTACCATTTGCCCCCATTTATTTGGCATTACAGCACGCATCTGTTCTATTTTTGGCTGATATTGCTACTGACCTTTTTATGTACATTTCTTGTCTCCTTAAATGGATGAAATGCTTTTTGAGGACAGGATCAGGAATTGAATCATAGATTTTTGCACCTATAAGAAACTTTACAGATCAAATAGTCCAACACTTCATTTTATAATTGAGAAGAAAAGAGTCTGGTAGAAGTTAAGTTACTGATTTAAGGTCAAACAATAATTTAGTTGGAAGGTCAGAAATGGAAATCCTGGCTTGAAATACACTGTTCTTTACAGTGTACTCCTTTGTAACTTTCCCACCATGTTAGAGTTGAAATGAGCATTAGTCATCCAACCTCCTCAATTTACAGAGTGAGATGCTGAAACTAGAGAAGCTAAGAAACTATTGCCAATGTCATATATTGAGTTAATTTCAGCAATCTTGGGACTACAAAGCACAATGCTTTGCCCACTGATCTAAACTCTCTTCATCTTTCTGTATTCCATAAACTTTCATGTATAGAATAAATACTTATTAACCATCTGCTAAACTTTATACATACTAATATAAATGTCTCTAGTATAGAGTTCTAGAATCTGTTTTTTAAGTGGAAATAGAGAAATAAATTTAAAAGTTTAACTTTGACCCCATCCCATTAATCTTTCTCTATGCACCACTCTATTTCATCTTTGAATAACCTTATATAATCTTATCTTTGATAATCTTTGAATAATCTTATATAATTTGTGTATATAAACAGGTAGATTTAGGTTTACTTCTATTTTTTTGGGGGGGGGGATATATATATATGTATGTATGTATGTATCTTGTCTTTCAAAGTTAACTAGAGCCAAATCCTTACCTTTTTGTGTATGGCAGATCTCTTTTCCACAGAACTCTCAATCTGTCTCGACTTGAGGTAAAGTTTCAATTTATCGTCACTCAGTGGTTTCTCCTAAAGTGTGAGGAATACTTATTTTCTATATTTTATGTGAAGAAAAACCCTTCACAAGAAATATTATAATCCGTTGTCTAGTGAAGACCATGGGAGAGTCTTCAGCATGTCAACATACTCTGTAACTAGAAATACCTAAGTTTTTTAAGATTTTCTTTATAATCACCATACAGTGAAAACTCAATCACCATAACTCCCACAGTCCAGAGATTGTCTCACCTTAATTTAATTCATGAATTTTGCTTCAGTTCATCATTTTTGACTGATTAAACAAAATATTGGACTTAGAAATTTACTGTGATCATCAGAGGAAATGTGATCTTACATTACACTGCCACTGATTCACTGTGTGGGTTTTAACCAAGTCCTGAATGTCCCTGGGATTATTCCTTCATCTGTCAAAAATAAACAAAGAAACAAAAATAGAAGTTTTTGACTAAACAATCTCTGCCTGTCTCTCCCTTGATAAATGGATCAAGATGTCTGAAGACATGGATCTCCCTTTCCAACTGATGAAATATTTGAAAATTGTAGAAATGCTATTTTACAAATCTAAATTTCCTGGAAAGTTATAATCAGAGCGCCAGAAGATGATAGGAGTTTGTGGAAGATACCTAATATTTGTTCAAGGTTTACATGTGTCATGAACTTCATCAATATTAACTTACTTATTCTGCAAAATTCTGTTAAATAAATGCTATTATTATTCTCATTTTACAGGTGAAAATCTGATGCACTGGGTTTATAGTAACATGTCTTACAGTATGTAGTGAGTTAGTCATAATTTGCAATCAAATCTCAGGTTCTAGAACCTGTATTCTCAATCACTGCTTTCAACTCTCTCACGGACAATCACAAAGACCCACATGTTCATGTTAGGAACATGAGATCAGAGAGATCTACAAACATCCAAGCCTTAGGAGAAAACAGCTACAATATAATAATAGGTCCAGATGTACAAATACAGAGAGTTCCACTTTATGCTAGAGGATAAAAGGTTGTGACACAAAGTGATTGCTTAAAAATTAGAGTGCTTTATCAACCTAGAGGGGTAGGATGGTGAGGGAGATGGGAGGAATGATCAAAAGGGAGGAGATATATGTATACCCATGGCTGATTCGTGTTGAGGTTTAAAATTCTGTAAAGCAATTATTCTTCAAGAAAAAAATTTTTGAAAATGTAATTGATTTAAAACCTCTATTTAGAGCATCAAGACACTAGAACAGAGCCTGAAGTTTATTTTTAATGAGCACATTCATTTTTCTTCTTAATTGAAATTTTGTTTTCTGCTAAGTATGTACCCATTTGACACTTCACCCAGTGCTTAGGGTTCTCTATCTTCCTTTAAATCATCCACTTAAAGCTCAACATTCAGAAAATAACATCTAGTCCCACCACTTACTNTATAGCCCCTAGTACAATGCCCAGAATATGTGTTCACTAAATATCATTTAAAGAATGAATAAATGGAATTGTGATTTTTTATTATTCTTACAGTTGTTGCATGTATGATAGTGTGAACCTGATTATTTGCAAGTCCTCATTCTGACTTCTTAAATGACATGAGATAAGAAGAAAATGCAATGCTTAGGAATTAAGTTATGTTTTTATCATGCCCCCTACCCCTACCAAGTCATACAATTCTTTTAGGTGTTATAATATCACAAATTTATTTAATCAAATACTTTCTGTGCATGAGACACAGCTAGTCAATATGTGGTAAACAAGTTTGCTTCAATATAAAGTGGAGATATAGTCTCTGAGAAATGCATTGATCTCAAATGGCAGAGTTAGTCTTCTTTTGTGAGAAGCATCTTTCAAATAAAGCTACTTGAGCGTTTGAAGGTGTCAACACTTTGATGTTTCAAAGCCTCAATTATTCAGGTACCACAGAGCTGAGCATTGTATGTCTGCCAATGTCACATTTAAAAAGCTCAGATGGCTAAGATACCATGTTCTGTTCAAGTCTTCTGATATTTGAAATTAAGAGAAAAGCCCTTTCATTTCAGCAACTCCTAAGGCTCTCCCAGTTTTCATGCTGCTGCTACTGAAATTCAACATTCATTAAATACTTGCTTGCAATTTGAATACATTGTTAATAGGGTGGACAGCTTCTGAGGTTGAAAGTTCAATTTATACTCTAGGGCTGGGGGGATGGGGTGGGGGAACTTTTGATATCTCTGATTGAGATTGGATATTGTATCAAAGACTTGGTTTGGAGCCAGAAACATATTAGACAAATTATCCAAAGGGGAGTGAAAATAAATGCTTTTATCTTAAGCTGCACCTGAGGAAGTTATCATCATGTTTCAACATAAGGCATTCAATCCTGTGTTGCCCACATCCCAGATGTGTTTGAGAACTTTTTCTCAAGAAATCAGCTGCAAATACTGATTTTCTACCATTATACAACACTGCTTTATTTAATCCCTTGTAATATAAAACTTCTGGCCTACTGACTCTAAACTCACAACCTTCTATCTCAAGGCTACATCACCTTTTAATTGTCAAACAAACATTTATATTTAAATTTCTAGTGCCATTTGCTTCTAAAGACAGACTTCTTCTAGCATCAAAGAATCTAAAATTTGCATTGGTCTGAATTTGCCTGGAAATGGCATTTAGATGGAATAATACTTGTGGTAGAAATTAATTTTAAATATTTGGGAGAAATAATGCATGAAGAGGTGTCATCAATAATACCTATAAATGAAGTTATAATCTCCACATTTTGCATCCAGTTTCATGCATGATCCAGATTCTTATTAGTGCTCAAATGGTAACTGCTTAATTAAGAAGGGAAAAGAAGTATCCAACCTATGCTGCTGCTGCTGCTAAGTCGCTTCAGTCGTGTCTGACTCTGTGCGATCCCATAGATGTAGCCCACCAGGCTCCCCCATCCCTGGGATTCTCCAGGCAAGAACACTGGAGTGGGTTGCCATTTCCTTCTCCAATGCATGAAAGTGAAAAGTGAAAGTGAAGTCACTCAGTCGTGTCCGACTCTTCGCAATCCCATGGACTACATTCTCCCAGGCTCCTCTGTCCACGGGATTTTCCAGGCAAGAGTACTGGAGTAGGTTGCCATTCCCTTCTCCCATACAACCTATACCTTACTCAAATGATCCCTTCTAAAGCATCATTAAAAAAAAAATGCCTAAATAAAACATCCATACTGCTCAGCCACACTGCCAGTCCCCTTTTGGCAGCATTTTTGGTCTTTTTTTTCTCTCTTGGAATATACTTTTCTACTTCAACATTCTGCTCACTGTAACACCCAGCTCCTTGGATGACTGTGGTACACCTAATCTAGCCTTTAAAAATGTGCTATACTGACTTTTCTATGAACAATTTTCTTACTGTTCCAACCTTAGAAGATTTCTTCCTGTCCCACATTTATATTACTTACCATTTGCCCCCATTTATTTGGCATTACAGCACGCATCTGTTCTATTTTTGGCTGATATTGCTACTGACCTTTTTATGTACATTTCTTGTCTCCTTAAATGGATGAAATGCTTTTTGAGGACAGGATCAGGAATTGAATCATAGATTTTTGCACCTATAAGAAACTTTACAGATCAAATAGTCCAACACTTCATTTTATAATTGAGAAGAAAAGAGTCTGGTAGAAGTTAAGTTACTGATTTAAGGTCAAACAATAATTTAGTTGGAAGGTCAGAAATGGAAATCCTGGCTTGAAATACACTGTTCTTTACAGTGTACTCCTTTGTAACTTTCCCACCATGTTAGAGTTGAAATGAGCATTAGTCATCCAACCTCCTCAATTTACAGAGTGAGATGCTGAAACTAGAGAAGCTAAGAAACTATTGCCAATGTCATATATTGAGTTAATTTCAGCAATCTTGGGACTACAAAGCACAATGCTTTGCCCACTGATCTAAACTCTCTTCATCTTTCTGTATTCCATAAACTTTCATGTATAGAATAAATACTTATTAACCATCTGCTAAACTTTATACATACTAATATAAATGTCTCTAGTATAGAGTTCTAGAATCTGTTTTTTAAGTGGAAATAGAGAAATAAATTTAAAAGTTTAACTTTGACCCCATCCCATTAATCTTTCTCTATGCACCACTCTATTTCATCTTTGAATAACCTTATATAATCTTATCTTTGATAATCTTTGAATAATCTTATATAATTTGTGTATATAAACAGGTAGATTTAGGTTTACTTCTATTTTTTTGGGGGGGGGGATATATATATATGTATGTATGTATGTATCTTGTCTTTCAAAGTTAACTAGAGCCAAATCCTTACCTTTTTGTGTATGGCAGATCTCTTTTCCACAGAACTCTCAATCTGTCTCGACTTGAGGTAAAGTTTCAATTTATCGTCACTCAGTGGTTTCTCCTAAAGTGTGAGGAATACTTATTTTCTATATTTTATGTGAAGAAAAACCCTTCACAAGAAATATTATAATCCGTTGTCTAGTGAAGACCATGGGAGAGTCTTCAGCATGTCAACATACTCTGTAACTAGAAGTACCTAAGTTTTTTAAGATTTTCTTTATAATCACCATACAGTGAAAACTCAATCACCATAACTCCCACAGTCCAGAGATTGTCTCACCTTAATTTAATTCATGAATTTTGCTTCAGTTCATCATTTTTGACTGATTAAACAAAATATTGGACTTAGAAATTTACTGTGATCATCAGAGGAAATGTGATCTTACATTACACTGCCACTGATTCACTGTGTGGGTTTTAACCAAGTCCTGAATGTCCCTGGGATTATTCCTTCATCTGTCAAAAATAAACAAAGAAACAAAAATAGAAGTTTTTGACTAAACAATCTCTGCCTGTCTCTCCCTTGATAAATGGATCAAGATGTCTGAAGACATGGATCTCCCTTTCCAACTGATGAAATATTTGAAAATTGTAGAAATGCTATTTTACAAATCTAAATTTCCTGGAAAGTTATAATCAGAGTGCCAGAAGATGATAGGAGTTTGTGGAAGATACCTAATATTTGTTCAAGGTTTACATGTGTCATGAACTTCATCAATATTAACTTACTTATTCTGCAAAATTCTGTTAAATAAATGCTATTATTATTCTCATTTTACAGGTGAAAATCTGATGCACTGGGTTTATAGTAACATGTCTTACAGTATGTAGTGAGTTAGTCATAATTTGCAATCAAATCTCAGGTTCTAGAACCTGTATTCTCAATCACTGCTTTCAACTCTCTCACGGAAAATCACAAAGACCCACATGTTCATGTTAGGAACATGAGATCAGAGAGATCTACAAACATCCAAGCCTTAGGAGAAAACAGCTACAATATAATAATAGGTCCAGATGTACAAATACAGAGAGTTCCACTTTATGCTAGAGGATAAAAGGTTGTGACACAAAGTGATTGCTTAAAAATTAGAGTGCTTTATCAACCTAGAGGGGTAGGATGGTGAGGGAGATGGGAGGAATGATCAAAAGGGAGGAGATATATGTATACCCATGGCTGATTCGTGTTGAGGTTTAAAATTCTGTAAAGCAATTATTCTTCAAGAAAAAAATTTTTGAAAATGTAATTGATTTAAAACCTCTATTTAGAGCATCAAGACACTAGAACAGAGCCTGAAGTTTATTTTTAATGAGCACATTCATTTTTCTTCTTAATTGAAATTTTGTTTTCTGCTAAGTATGTACCCATTTGACACTTCACCCAGTGCTTAGGGTTCTCTATCTTCCTTTAAATCATCCACTTAAAGCTCAACATTCAGAAAATAACATCTAGTCCCACCACTTACTTGGGAAATAGATGGGGAAACAGTGGAAACAGTGTCAGACTTTATTTTGGGGGGCTCCAAAATCACTGCACATGATGACTGCAGCCATGAAATTAAAAGATGCTTACTCCTTGGAAGAAAAGTTATGACCAACCTAGATAGCATATTCAAAAGCAGAGACATTACTTTTCCAACAAAGGTTTGTCTAGTCAAGGCTATGATATTTCCAGTGGTCATGTATGGATGGGAGATTTGGACTGTGAAGAAAGCTGAGCACCGAAGAATTGATGCTTTTGAACTGTGATGTTGGAGAAGACTCTTGAGAGTCCCTTGGACTGCAAGGAGATCCAACCAGTCCATTCTGAAGGAGATCAGCCCTGGGATTTCTTTGGAAGGAATGATGCTGAAGCTGAAACTCCAGTACTTTGGCCACCTCATGCGAAGAGTTGACTCATTGGGAAAGACTCTGATGCTGGGAGGAATTGGGGTTAGGAGGAGAAGGGGACGACAGAGGATAAGATGGCTGGATGGCATCACTGACTCGATGGACGCGAGTCTGAGCGGATTCCGGGAGTTTGTGATGGACAGAGAAGCCTGGCATGCTGCGAATCATGGGGTCGCAAAGAGCTGGACACGACTGAGTGATTGAACTGAACTGAACTGAAGAAGATATTGAGAATTTGTCTCTATGCCCATCATTGTATTTGCTACCAGCTATGATGAGTACAAAACAGTAGACAAATGATTAGGAAATTGAAAATTTTATAATTTATGTCGAGCAAGAAAGCCAAGATAAGCGAGCCAATTGCATCATTCTGTGAAAATTTGAGCATGATCTTGTGTTCTAAATTGCCTGATTGCAAAAGCAACACAAGTGATATCTAATCCTGTTTCTGATATTAAGAAGCAAATTGTTGGCTAAGGATTAATTTCTTTTTGTGTAAAATGGGAGACCCAGACTCGAAATGAATCTCTAAGATCTCTTGCTGGTATGCAAACCCATGCCTTCCACTCTTGAGTGGATCTTGGAGTCCCCATTGTATTTCACACTGTCAGTTATATTATTCATATTTATGGTAAGTAATGTTTAATTTTTCTTTGTAAGGTATTTGTTGCTTTTGTTGTTCAGTTGCTAAGTTATAGCCAACTCTTTGCATCCCCATGGACTGCAGCATGCCAGGCTTCTCTGTTCATCTCCATCTCCTGGAGTTTTCTCACACTCACATCCATTGAGTCTTTGTTACCATCCAACAATCTCATCCTCTGTCACCTCCTTTTCCTCTTGCCCTCAGACTTTCCCAGCATCAAGTTCTTTTCCAATGAGTCAGCTCTTCTCACCAAGTGCCCAAAGTATTTAGCTGCAGCTTCAGTATCAATCCTTTTAATGAATATTCAGGGTTGATTGCCTTTAGGATTGATTGGCTCGATATCCTTGCTGTCCAAGGGACACCTGAGAGTCTTCTCCAGCACCTCAGATTGAAAGTATCAATTGTTTGGTGCTCAGCATTTTTTATGGTCCAACACTGACATCTGTACATGACTACTGGGAAACCCATAACTGTGAATGTATGGACCTTTGTCAGCAATGTGATGTCTCTGCTTATTAATATGCTGTCCAGGTTTGTCATGAAACTTCCTTGATGGCTTCCTTGGTGGTAAAGACTCTTCCTGTAATGCAGGAGACCTGGTTTCAATCCCTGGGTTGGGAAGATCCTCTGAAGAATCAAATGGCAACCCACTCCAGTACTCTTGCATGGAGAATTCCATGAACAGAGGATTCTATTGGTTTGCAGTCCATGGGGTTGCAAACAGTTGAACATAACTGTGTAACTTTCACTTTCACCTTTTAGGTTTGTCAGAGCCTTTTGTCCAAGAGCAAATGCCTTTTAATTTCATGGCTGCAGTCACTGTCTGTAGTGATTTTGGAGGCCAAGAAAATAAAGTCTGCTACAGTTTCCTTCCCCCTCCCCCCAATCTATCTTCCATGAAGTAATGGGACCAGATGCCATGATCATAGAGTTTTGAATATAGAGTTTTAAGCTGGCCTTTTCACTCTTCTCTTTCACCTTCATCAAGAGCTTCTTTAGTTCTTTTTTGCTTTCTACCATTAGGATGATATCATCTACACATCTGAAGTTCTTGATATTTCTCCCAGCCATCTTGATTCTAGGATCTGATTCACCTAAATCAGCATTTCATATGATGTGCTCAGCATATAAGTTAAATAAGTCGGGTGACAAGATACAGTCTTGATGTACTCCTTTTCCAGTTCTGAGCTGGCCCATTGTTCCTTGTCCAGTTCTAATTTTTGCTTCTTGTTTTCCATAAATGTTTCTCAGGATGCAGGTAAGGTGGTCTTGTATTCCCATCTCTTCGAGAATTTTCCACAGTTTGTTGTGATCCATACAGTCAAAGGCTTTGGCATAGTCAATGAAGCAGGAGTAGATATTTTCCTGAAATTCCCTTGCTTTTTCTATGATCCAACAGATGTTGACAATTTGATCTCTGGTTCCTCTGCCTCTTCTCAACACAGCTTGTATATATGGAAGTTCTTGGTTTACATACTGTTGAAGCTTAACTGGGAAGGATTTTGAGCATTACTTTGCTAGCACACAAAGAGAGCAAAATTGTGCACGAGTTTGAACATTGTTTGGTATTGCCCTTCTTTGGGATTGAATGATAACTGGCCATTTTCAGTTTTGCATTTGCTGCTGAGTTTTCCAAATTTGCTGACATATTGAGTGCAGCACTTTCACAGAATCATCTTTTAGGCTATGTATATGTAATAGCTCAGCTGGAATTCTATCATCTCCACTAGCTTTTTTTGTAGCAATGTTTTCTAAGGTCCACTTGAGTTCTCACTTAGAATGTTTGACTCTAGGTGAGTAACTACACCATTGTGGTTATCTGGGTCATTAAGATGTTTTTTTTGTGCAGTTCTTCTGTGTATTCTTGCCAGTACATTTCACTATCTTTTTCTTTTTTAGGTCCCTGCTGCTTCTATTCTTTATTGTGCCCATCAAGCATCAAGCATTCCCTTGGTATCTCCAATTTTTTTTAAGAGATTGCAGGTATTCCCATTATATTATTTACCAATCCTCAAAAAGTTTAGAAGGGATGGTCTACTATCCTGTGATTAAAATTAACCTTTTCTGATTAATTTACTTAGGTAAAGAGTCTACATCCTGCTTGACTCTTTCAAATGGTTTTTGCCCAGTCAATGCAACCTGTAATCCTTGGGATAAATTATTGGAAGTTGAGAGCTTATCTTTCTTAAGGAAAAATGACAGCATCAATAGCTGTCGTATCTGAAATTTTTGCTATATCTTGCTCATTTTTGTGCCCATTATGTCCATACATTGTCCATTTCAGTTTGATTTCAAATGTCTTATTTCTTTATTCCTTTATCTTGATTCCTGCTGTCTTTCTCTTTAAAATCATATTTACCTAAATGCCTTTGAGCTATTCTTTAGCTTTAATTACTGATTTGACACTAGCAAACAGAAACATGGTATTTCATATTTTAATTGTCCTTGTTTAAAGGACATTGTGCCTTATCCCTACATAGTTATTTTGTTTATATGTATGTTATTTTTAAATGACTTGTTTGGATTCTTAGTTTTAAAATTATAGGTTTTAATATTGAGGTTCAACTGTGTCAAATACTTGCCTTCTATTGCTTTGAATTTAAACATATGAATATGACTCTTTATTCACTATAATCTTACATATCATGAAGGGGTAAAGATCAAGTAAAGATAATTTTGTTTGATTAGATTCATATAGAATGAAAGTAAAGTGATATTTGAAGTAAAACTCTCAACTCAAAGCTATAAAATCACTGGGAATAGCAATTATTAAATATATTTCTGCACTATCAGTTAGATCAACCAGACTGTTAAATCAACATAGCCACTGAGAGATTCCCAAAATGTCTGTGGCTAATGACAAAAAATTGTGACTTGCCATTTATAAAGATAATATAATACTAAGGATTAAATTGCAAATTATAAAAGTATGGACAGAGGAAATTACAAATACTTTTTAAAATATTCTTCTATTAAATTTATTGAACTCATGCTCCTGTGTACTATCAAAGTTAATTTGTCTAGACTAGGGACACTTTACAAATTTACTCTAAAAATGAATAGGAAATAGAGACATTTGTGATTTACTGCATTCCCTCTAAGGAAAAAAAAAATTTAAAAAACCTTCAGGTTGCTATATGTTTTAATTAAATTTAGGCTGTAATTTGAGATTATTAAGAAGGTTAGGAGAAGGTGGAATAAATACAGGTAGCAAGCTAGCTAGAGCCACTTTAATTCTCCTGGTTTATTAAAACCTATTCAAGTCTTTGATGGTCTATGAAATGATGGTATTCTATCAATTATGATCTCAAAAGATTTCTGAAACATTTTTTAAGGAAGAAGTAAGTAAATTATGGGTTTGTCTTTTAAAATGTGTTTTATTATGTCATTACTTCAAAAAATGTCAGTAACTCAGTACCAGTTTGAATGGTTATGGAACATTTGTAATTCAAGGGGGTGTGATTATCATTGTATATTCTGGTATAAAAAAGACTTTAGCCAGATTACTTTTTATCGGCTCATGAATTTAGATGCAGTTCTTTTAGTTCCATAATGCAGCTGTCTAGGGCTAGATATATGCAACTCTCCAGATTGGATGCCATTGAAAACTTGGTAATTCAGGGTGGGGAGGAATTGCTGGCTCTCATGGGGAAAACATTTTGAAACAAATAGCTACAACAGTGACAAAAATGAGATTGGGTTAGCTGTTTCCCAGGTGATATTTTTGTTTTCCATTATACAAAAAAAAAGAAGAAGAAAGAAAGAAAAGAAAAGAAAGAAAGAAAAAGGAAAGAAAAACCTTGCTCTCTTTGGGTTCATTTCTAACTCCTGTCTTTGTAAGATAAATATCAGTTTCTCCAGTCATCAAAAAAAAAAAAAAAAAGTCTCCTTGCCACTAAGAATCATTCACTTAACTGCCAAATTTATTCTCCCTATTTAATGTGGCTTTATGAACAACATTAGCCATCAGCAATTTACAACCCATTGGCTGATGAAGAATAATGCATTCTCCTTTCATTAATGTTCACTTAAGAAAATCATTCCTAATCCTCAAAGGCTGAGTTTGCACACCATATAGTCTTAAAAAAAAAAAAAAAGATGTATATGAGTAAGAAAAAAATGAAGTTATTTATGCAGACTTGGTCAAAGACTAAGTAAATGATAACTGGCAGGATGGGGGACAACTCAGATTCATACAGAACACCCACATCTGTTTATTACTAAAAGCATTTGTGCATTAAGAACAGGTGCCAGCTGTGACTGGCCGGCACACTAAGCATGGCCGAGAGGAGGTACCCCACATCTGAGGACAGGGGCATAATCCGAGAGTGCCAGGCTGTGACGGAACAGCCGAGAGGAGCTACCCCGCGTCTGAGGTCAGGGGCAATGTCTGAAAGGAGCTACCCCACGTCTGAGGCCAGAGGCGGCTCCCAAGAGGAGCCACCCGGCGCCCAAGGCCAGGGCCGGGAGGATCAACCCCACCTCCAAGGAGCAGTGGCTGCCTGGGTACAGGAGGGCCTAAAGGAGCCATCCCACGTTGACGGTCAAGAAGGGAGGCAGTGAGAAGACACTTCTCATCCAAGGTAAGAAGCAGTGGCTTTGCTTTGCTGGAGCAGCCGTGAAGAGATACCCAACGCCCAAGGTAACAGAAACCCAAGTAAGATGGTAGGTGTGCCAAGAGGGCATCAGAGGGCAGACACACTGAAACCATACTCACAGAAAACTAGTCAATCTAATCACACTAGGACCACAGCCTTGTCTAGCTCAATGAAACTAAGCCATGCCCCTGGGGTAACCCAAGACGGGTGGGTCATGGTGGAGAGGTCTGACACAATNAAAAAAAAAAAAAAAAGTCTCCTTGCCACTAAGAATCATTCACTTAACTGCCAAATTTATTCTCCCTATTTAATGTGGCTTTATGAACAACATTAGCCATCAGCAATTTACAACCCATTGGCTGATGAAGAATAATGCATTCTCCTTTCATTAATGTTCACTTAAGAAAATCATTCCTAATCCTCAAAGGCTGAGTTTGCACACCATATAGTCTTAAAAAAAAAAAAAAAAGATGTATATGAGTAAGAAAAAAATGAAGTTATTTATGCAGACTTGGTCAAAGACTAAGTAAATGATAACTGGCAGGATGGGGGACAACTCAGATTCATACAGAACACCCACATCTGTTTATTACTAAAAGCATTTGTGCATTAAGAACAGGTGCCAGCTGTGACTGGCCGGCACACTAAGCATGGCCGAGAGGAGGTACCCCACATCTGAGGACAGGGGCATAATCCGAGAGTGCCAGGCTGTGACGGAACAGCCGAGAGGAGCTACCCCGCGTCTGAGGTCAGGGGCAATGTCTGAAAGGAGCTACCCCACGTCTGAGGCCAGAGGCGGCTCCCAAGAGGAGCCACCCGGCGCCCAAGGCCAGGGCCGGGAGGATCAACCCCACCTCCAAGGAGCAGTGGCTGCCTGGGTACAGGAGGGCCTAAAGGAGCCATCCCACGTTGACGGTCAAGAAGGGAGGCAGTGAGAAGACACTTCTCATCCAAGGTAAGAAGCAGTGGCTTTGCTTTGCTGGAGCAGCCGTGAAGAGATACCCAACGCCCAAGGTAACAGAAACCCAAGTAAGATGGTAGGTGTGCCAAGAGGGCATCAGAGGGCAGACACACTGAAACCATACTCACAGAAAACTAGTCAATCTAATCACACTAGGACCACAGCCTTGTCTAGCTCAATGAAACTAAGCCATGCCCCTGGGGTAACCCAAGACGGGTGGGTCATGGTGGAGAGGTCTGACACAATGTGGTCCACTGGAGAAGGGAATGGCAAACCACTTCAGTATTCTTGCCTTGAGAACCCTATGAACAGTATGAAAAGGAAAAATGATAGGATACTGAAAGAGGAACTCCCCAGGTCAGTAGGTGCCCAATATGCTACTGGAGATCAGTGAAGAAATAACTCTAGAAAGAATGAAGGGATGGAGCCAAAGCAAAAACAATATCCAATTGTGGATGTGACTGGTGATAGAAGCAAGGTCTGATGCTGTAAAGAACAATATTGCATAGGAACCTGGAATGTCAGGTCCATGAATCATGGCAAATTGGAAGTGGTCACACAAGAGATGGCAAGAGTTTACGTTGACAACTAGGAATCAGTGAACTAAAATGGACTAGAATGGGTGAATTTAACTCAGATGACCATTATATCTACTACTGCGGGCAGGAATCCCTCAGAAGAAATGGAGTAGTTGTCATGGCCAGCAAAAGAGTTCGAGATGCAGTATTTGGATGCAATCTCAAAAACGACAGAATGATCTCTGTTCGTTTCCAAGGCAAACTATTCAATATAATGGTAATCCAAGTCTATGCCCCAACCAGTAACACTGAAGAAGCTGAAATTGAATGGTTCAATGAAGACCTACAAGACCTTTTAGAACTAACACCCAAAAAAGATGTCCTTTTCATTATAGGGGACTG
>SJYW01002058.1:16158-26528 GCA_006410735.1 Raphicerus campestris | reverse complement strand
GGAACTAAAGAGCCTCTTGATGAAAGTGAAAGAGGAGAGTGAAAAAGCTGGCTTAAAGCTCAACATTCAGAAAATTAAGTCATGGCATCCGGTCCCATCACTTCATGGCAAATAGATGCGGAAACGGTGGAAACAGTGGCTGACTTTATTTTTCTGGGTTCCAAAATCACTGCGGATGGTGATTGCAGCCATGAAATTAAAAAACACTTGCTCCTTAGAAGTAAAGTCAACACCAAACTAGATTTTTTGGTGGGAGTGAAAGACAATAAGCAAGTAAACACACAAACCAAGAAAGGAACTTTTACTAACTTGGAGAGAGGAGAACAAATCACTGTATTTGAGGATTCTATTGGGTCGCAAAAAGTCGGGCACGACTGAGTGACTTCACTTTCACTCTTCATGTAAAAATACATTTAGTTCCANCTGTCTCTTATACACATCTCTTGACGTACTCCTTTTCCTATTTGGAATCAGTCTGTTGTTCCATGTCCAGTTCTAACTGTTGCTTCCTTACCAGATGTGTATAAGAGACAGACTTCACTTTCACTCTTCATGTAAAAATACATTTAGTTCCAAGACATTAACGTAAAGGAGAACACAAAATATTTTCTAATCATCTTATTTCCAAGAATGGTACAGGCCCCTGACAAAAATGAATATGTGGCTTTAGTGGCTTTGCCTTTCTGTTCCATACAGTTTCCCAAAAACCACCTCTGGCACCTTTTATTTACATATGCTTTTCATGAAAATTGCATTTTGGGCACTATGTTATCTTAAGGAAGCTAACCACCTTTGAGAACTATGCCAGCAGCAGGCAGATTCCACATAGTTATAGTCAATAAACTGTAAGGGGAAAGGCAGGCCTGAAGAAACCTACTCTAAAGAACGGCACAAATCTTTATGGAGTGAGTATTCTGTTGTTCACATAGTAGGGGATAAGAAGATGAACCAGAAAGGGATACTGTCTTCAAATGCTCCTATTATGTAGCTGCTGCTGCTGCTGCTAAGTCGGGTCAGTCATGTCCGACTCTGTGCGACCCCACAGACGGCAGTCCACCAGTCTCCTCTGTCCCTAGGATTCTCCAGGTAAGAACACTGGAGTGGGTTGCCATTTCCTTCTCCTATTATGCACCAGAGGTTAAAAAAAAAAAAAACTACAAGGACATATTGTACATAAAAAAGGAGAAAGTTCCAGAAGAATTTTTTTCTATCTAATGTTGTAGGTTCCAAAATGGTAGAAACAGGGTAAAGGTGGACATCTCACTGCCCTCCCAAGACCTTTGAGGAGACACATACACATATATAAAATATTTATTCTTGTCCTTTCCTCTTCCTTTCCATAATACCTAAAATGAACCTTATTATACTTGATAAGGCAATCAATAATAACATAAGAATGTATTTTATTCATTTATTTAGTTATCTGCTAGGCTCTGAGCTGGGGTTGGGGATACAAGGGTTTTCTATGTTCCTACACAGTAAATTTCAAGGATATTTAAGAAGTCCATTGTTCAGTATGGTAGCCACTATATACATGTAACTACTAACCAATTGAAATGTGGCTAGTCTGAATTGAGATGTGCTATAAGTATAAAAGTACATAACAGATTTTCAAGATTTAGTTAAGAAATGTCAAATATTTCATTACTAATTTTATATACTGATTACATGTCAAAATAATAATTTGGACACAATTTAATAAAATATACTAACATAATTTCACCTTTCTTTTTACGTTTTAAGTGTCTCTACTACAGAATTCTAAATTGCATATGGGGCTTACATTATATTTCTATGGGACAGTACTGGTCTAGCGGGAAGGATTGATAGATATAATTAAGAATGCTAAATATTGGAATGGGGTGTATAGAAAAATTTCTCAATAGTAATTAAGACATCAAATATTTCACTCATCTTTATTTTCTTTTTGCTGCCACATAGTCATTTATGAAAGATGACATAAGTACAAAATTCTTGAAAAGTACTAATGCTTTGCAGGTTCACTTCAGTTCAGTCACTCAGCTGTGTCTGACTTTTTCCATCACCATGGACTGCAGAACACCAGGCCTCCCTGTCCATCACCAATTCACAGAGCTTACTCAAACTCGTGTCCATTGAGTTGGTGATGCCATCCAACCATCTCATGCTCTGCCTTCCCCTTCTCCTCCTGCCTTCAGTCTTTCCCAGTATCAGGGTCTTTTTAAATGAGTCAGTTCTTCGCATGAGGTGGCCCAAGTATTGGAGTTTCAACTTCAGCATCAGTCCTTCCAATGAATATTCAGGACTGATCTCCTTTAAGATGGACTGATTGGATCTCCTTGCTGTCCAAGGGACTTTGAAGAGTCTTCTCCAACACCACAGTTCAAAAGTATCAATTCTTTGGTACTCAGCTCTCTTTATACCTCCAACTCTCACATTCATACATGATTAGTGTAAAAATCATAGTTTTGACTAGATGGACCTTTGTTGGAAAAGTAATGTCTCTACTTTTTAATATGCTTTCTAGTTTGGTCATAACTTTCCTTCCAAAGAGTAAGTGTCTTTTGATGTCATTCCTGCAGTTATCATCTGCAGTGGTTTTGGAGCCCCCCAAAAATAAAGTCTGACACTGTTTCCACTGTTTCCCTATCTACTTGCCATGAAGTAATGGGACTGGATGCTATGATCTTAGTTTTCTGAATGTTGAGCTTTAAGCCAACTTTTTCACTCTCCTCTTTCACTTTCATCAAGAGGCTCTTTAGTTCCTCTTCATTTTCTGCCACAAGGGTGGTGTCATCTGCATATCTGAGGTTATTGGTATTTCTCTTGGCAATTGTGATTCCAGTTTGTGCTTCATCCAGCCCAGTGTTTCTCATGATGTACTCTGCATATAAGTTAAATGAGCAGGGTGGCAATATACAGCCTTGATGTACTCCTTTTCCTATTTGGAACCAGTCTGTTGTTCCATGTCCAGTTCTAACTGTTGCTTCCTGACCTGCATACAGATTTCTCAAGAGGCAGGTCAAGTGGTCTGGTATTCCCATCTCTTTCAGAATTTTCCACAGTTTATTTTGATCCACACAGTCAAAGTTTTTGGCCTAGTCAATAAAGCCGAAGTAGATGTTTTTTTGGAACTCTTGCTTTTTCCATGATCCAGCAGATGTTGGCAATTTGATCTCTGGTTCCTTTGCCTTTTCTAAAACCAACTTGAACAACTGGAAGTTCACGGTTCACGTATGGCTGAAGCCAGGCTTGGAGAATTTTGAGCATTACTTTGCTAGCATGTGAGATGAGTGCAATTGTGCGGTAATTTGAGTATTCTTTGGGATTGCCTTTCTTTGGGATTGGAATGAAAACTGACCTTTCCTGTCCTGTGTCCACTGTTGAATTTCCCAAATTTGCTGGCATATTGAGTGCAGCACTTTCACAGCATCATCTTTTTAGGAATTGAAATATCTCGGCTGGAATTCCATCATCTCTACTAGCTTTGTTCATAGTGATGCTTCCTAAGGCCCACTTGACTTTGCATTCCAGGATGTCTGGCTCTAGGTGAGTGGTCACACCATTGTGGTTATCTGGATCATGAACATCTGTTTTGAATCGGTTCAGTTCAGTTCAGTTGCTCAGTCATGTCCAACTCTTTGTGACTCCATGAATTGCAGCATGCCAGGCCTCCCTGTCCATCACCAACTCCCGGAATTCACTCAGACTCACGTCCATCGAGTTGGTGATGCCATCCAGCCATCTCATCCTCTGTCGTCCCCTTTTCCTCCTGCCCCCAATCCCTCCCAGTATCAGAGTCTTTTCAAATGAGTCAACTCTTCACATGAGGTGGCCAAAGTACTGGAGTTTCAGCTTTAGCATCATTCCTTCCAAAGAACACCCAGGGCTGATCTCTTTTTTGTATAGTTCTGTGTATTCTTGCCACCTTTTCTTTGTAGGTAATCTCATGAAAAAAAGAAGAGAATCTTCATTAAAGACATTTGCTTTGCAATTACCCTAGGAGAGCAATCTATTTCTGATAGTTTTGCTTGAGGATCCAGTATTTTTACCTACAATTTTGGTTTTGCATTTTTTTGAACAGTTGGCAATCATAGTTAAATTTATTGTGTATTTGTTAGAATTATTACCAGATACTGTAAAAATATTGCACTGTTCATTCTCTCTCTCCCTCCCTCCCCTACCTCTTATTTAAGATCTCACTCCAAACATAACTATACTCTAAATCTTAAGGATGCTAAAATCCCACAGCCCCATCTAATTTTCTCTATCTTGGCTAAGCCATGTATCTTGTGCTCAACCTTGTTGGCACCATTTAATCACTTCCCTATTACTTCTCAATGCATATTGGCTTCTGCCTCCATTATATTAAAAGGTGAGGTGAAGTCGCTCAGTCGTGTCCGACTCTGCGACCCCGTGGACTGTAGCCTACCAGGCTCCTCCATTCAGGGGATTCTCCAAGCAAGAATACTGGAGTGGGTTGCCATTTCCTTCTCCAGGGGATCTTCCCGACCCAGGGATCGAACCCAGGTCTCCTGCATTAGAGGCAGACGCTTTAACCAATCATCAATGATTTTCAGGTCCTTAAATTTAGCTGAATCTTTCTGTCCTTATTTTACACAATCTCTAACATTACTGAGGACTCTAAATCACTCCCTCATTTTGGGATCATTGATTATTTTTTATTTACATTTGCCTCATGAAAACTCACTCTTCCTACTTCCCTCTTTTTACCTCTCCAGTTATGACAACACCTGTCTCCTTTGTTCCATTCAGTTCAGTCGCTCAGTCATGTCTGACTCTTGGTGATCCCATGAACTGCAGCTCGCCAGGCCTCGCTGTCCATCACCAACTCCTGGAGTCCACCCAAACCCATGTCCATTGAGTCAGTGATGCCATCCAACCATCTCATCCTCTGTCGTCCCCTTCTCCTCCTACATTCAATCTTTCCCAACATTAGGGTCTTTTCAAAAGAGTCAGTTCTTCACATCAGGTGGCCAAAGTATTGGAGTTTCAGCTTCAGCATCAGTCCTTCCAATGAATTTTCAGGGTTGATTTCATTTAGGATTGACTGGTTTGATCTTGCAGTCCAAGGGAGTCTCAAGAGTCTTCTCCAACACCACAGTTCAAAAGCATTAATTCTTTGACACTCAGCTTTCTTTATGGTCCAACTCTCCCATTCATACATGACTACTGGAAAAAACATATTTTGACTAGATGGACATTTGTTGGCAAAGTAACATCTCTGCTTTTTAATATGCTGTCTAGATTGGTCATAACTTTTCTTCCAAGGAGCAAGCATCTTTTAATTTCATGGCTGCAGTCTCCATATGCAGTGATTTTGGAGCCCAAGAAAATAAAGTCTCTCCCCATTTCCATTGTTTACCTATTTATTTGACATGAAGTGATGGGACTGAATGCCATGATCTTAGTTTTAAGAATGTTGAGTTTTAAGACAGCTTTTTCACTCTCCTCTTTCACTTTCATCAAGAGGCTCTTCAGTTCCTCTTCACTTTCTACTATAATGGTGGTGTCATCTGCATAGCTGAGGTTATTGATATTTCTTCCCGCAATCTTGATTCCAGCTTATGCTTCATCTAGCCCAGCATTTCGCATGATGTACACTGCATATGAGTTTAATAAGCATGGTGACAATATACAGCCTTGATGTACTCCTTTCCCAATTTGGAACAAGTTCATTGTCCCATGTCCGGTTCTATTTCCTCTTGACCTGCATACACATTTCTCAGGAGGCAGGTAAGGTGGTCTGGTATTCCCATCTCTTTAAGAATGTTCCACAGTTTGTTATGATCCACACAATCAAAGGCTTTAGCATAGTCAATAAAACAGAAGTAGATATTCTTCTGTAACTCTTTTGCTTTTTCTATGATCTGACAGATCTCTGGTTGAGATTCGTATTTGGTAAGGTCCCTGATGATCCAATTCAATCTTTATTTATTGCTCATGTACTTGGTAGCTAGACTCATATAAGATAACAAAGCAAAGGGCTTCCTTTAAAGGTGAAGGTGAAGTCGCTCAGTCGTGTCCAACTCTTTGCGACCCCGTGGACTGTAGCCTACCAGGCTCCTCCATTCAGGGGATTCTCCAAGCAAGAATACTGGAGTGGGTTGGCATTTCCTTCTCCAGGGGATCTTCCCGACCCAGGGATCAAACCCAGGTCTCCCGCCTTGGAGGCAGACGCTTTAACCTCTGAGCCACCTGGGAAGCCCATAGGACCTACACAAAAAGAAGAACTGGCTTAGATCCACTGCTGTCAGTTGAATCCTTGAAAAGGCTTATTTAGAACTATATAAGAGATGGGGAAGATAACAGTATAGCTCAGTGCCTAACTTATAGTATGTGCTCAATAAATTTGAGCTATTATTCCTTCCCAGAATAATTAACTGCATATTCTTTAATCTATTTACTGTTATCTATTATTTGTTTAGTTTTTTTTTTTTTAATTTGGATTACTATTTGCTTCCATTACCATGTAAAACGCTTGTTAGGATCACAACCCCTGAAAGAACTTATCCCAGTGCCACTCTGCAGAGCACTATGTACAGTATGTACAGTACACTTCTCACACCAAGTCCTCAGTCAGTGCTGCTGTGGGTTATGGTGAAAGAATTTTTAAGACACTCTCTGCCTATGGTATAATAACATCTGGGTTCTCTTCTTGTATTTCCAGTTCATTCAACCTCACCTGTAATAGTCCCTATTTTTTTTCCCATATGAGTGCTGCCAGAGCAAGCAGAGTGAATGACCATATATGTGGACTATTTGAGGGTCTCAGAAAGGTGTCTGTCTCTTATATACCATCCTTCTTATCTTCTGATTATTTCTTTTTAGTTCAAACAGAAGTATCATGCCCACTGATTACTTTAAAATAGATTCTCCTTTGACAAATGAGAAAATGTAGGTGCAGAAACTCAGTTAATAAATGGAGCTAGAATTAAAGCAGGTTCTTTGCTCTTGGTATACTGTAATTTTACAAATACAGCTATCACTCAAAAGAAGAGATCATCTATTTCCTCAATTTCCTTCTGAAATGAAAAATTACAGAGATGATAACTACCTATAGGGCCTATTACTACCAAATCTTTAAAAGGCTTAAGCTTGTGTTTTTCTGAAAATTTTCCAGCTAGCTCGGGATGCTACATCCTTGATTCATGTTAGGGATTTAAATATGGGCCAGAATCTTGAGCACAAAAGTATTATGAATTTATATATAAAAGTACAGGACCCCTGTCCTACAGCACACTTCCTGATGCTAATGTCAAGGTAAAGACTAGGGCCTCTAAGTTGTTACATTGAACCCTCCTCCTTCATGACTGAGAAGAGATTTTCCTTTTCTTATCTATACTTTTTTTCTGGCTATGATGCCATTTCCCCCCAACTTCTCCCAATTCCATTAAAGTGTCTGCTTCCAATGCAGGAGAACTGGGTTCGAACCCTGGGTCAGAAAGATCCCCTGGAGAAGGAAATGGCAACCCACTCCAGTATTCTTGCCTGGAGAATCCCATGGATGGAGGAGCCTGGTAGGCTNAGTACAGGACCCTTGTCCTGTAGCACACTTCCTAATGCTAATGTCAAGGTAAAGACTAGGGCCTCTAAGTTGCTACATTAAGCCCTCCTCCTTCATGACTGAGAAGAGATTTTCCTTTTCTTATCTATATTTTTTTCTCTCTATGATGCCATTTCCCCCCAACCTCTCTCAATTCCATTCTTCCTCTCATTTCTAAGGCCAACTTGCTTTGGTCAACTGCATTAAGTTTCCTATTTGTTTTCAAAGGGAAAACAAATCAGGAAGGGGAACAGAGAGGGAGAAAGTGACTAGACCTAAATGGCTGAAATCTTTATACTCCATTTTCCATTTCAAACACAGAAAGGATGAAAGCTTCTCTATTAAGGGTTATTGTTGGTGTTCACTTGTTAAGTTGTGTCCAACCATTTGTGACTCTTGGACTGCAGCACGCCAGGCTTCCCAGTCCTTCATTATCTCCTGGAGTTTGCTGAAACTCACGTCCCTTGAGTCAGTGATGCCATCCAATTATCTCATCTTCTGTCACTCTTTTCTCCTGCCCTCAGTCTTTCTCAGCATCAGGGTTTTTTCCAGTGAGTTGCCTCTTCACATCAGATAGCCAAAGTATTGGAGCTTCAACTTCAGCATCAGTACTTACAGTGAATATTCAGGACTGATTTCCTTTAGGGTTGACTGATTTGATCTCCTTGCAGTCCAAGGCACTCTCAAGAATATTCTCCAGCATCACAATTTGAAGGCATCGATTCTTCAGCTATCAGCCTTCATTATGGTCCATCTCTCACAACCATACCTGTATACTGGAAAAACCATAGCTTTGACTAGATGGACTTTTGTCAGCAAAGTCATGTTTCTGCTTTTTAATACATTTTGATTGTTATAACTTTCCTTCCAGGAGCAAGTGTCTTTTAATTTCATGGATGCAATCACTGTCTGCAGTGACTTTTGGAGCCCAAGAAAATAAAATCTGTCACTGTTTCCATTGTTTCCCCATCTATTTGCCATGAAGTGATGGGACCAGATGCCATGATCTTAGTTTTAAGAATTTTGAGTTTTAAGACAGCTTTTTCAATCTCCTCTTTCACTTTGATCAAGAGGCTCTTTAGTTCTTCTTCGCTTTTTGACATAAGGGTGGTGTCATCTGTATATCTAAAGTTATTGATATTTCTCCCGGAAATCTTGATTTCAGCTTGTGCTTCATCTAGCCCAGCATTTCACATGATGTATCTGCATATAAGTTAAATAAGCAGGGGGACAAAATAGAGCGTTGATGTACTCCTTTCCCAATTTGGAACCAGTCCATTGTTCCATGTCCAGTTCTAACTGTTCTTCTTGACCTGCATACAGATTTCTCAGGAGACAGGTCTGGTATTCCCATATCTTTAATAACTTTCCACAGTTTGTTGTGATCCACACAGTCAAAGACTTTGGTGTAGTTAGTAAAACAGAAGTAGATGTTTTTCTGGAATTCCCTTGCTTTCTTTACGATTCAACAGATGTTGGCAATTTGATCTCTGATTCCTTTGCCTTTTCTAAATCCAGCTTGTACATCTGGAATTTCTCAGTTCACATACTATTAAAGGTACAACATAGCTAACAGAAGCAGAAGATATTAAGAAGAGGTAGCAAGAATATACAGAAGAACTATACAAAAAACGATCTTCATGACACAGATAATCACAAAGGTGTGATCACTCACACTCACATAGAGCCAGACATCCTGGAATGTGAAGTCAGGAGAGCTTTAGGAAGCATCACTATGAACAAAGCTAGTGGAAGTGATGGAATTCCAGTTGAGCTATTTCAAATCCTAAAAGATGATGCTGTGAAAGTGCTGCACTCAATATGCCAGCAAATTTGGAAAACTCAGCAGTGGCCACAGGACTGGAAAATGTCAGTTTTCATTCCAATTCCAAAGAAAGGCAATGCCAAAGAATGCTCAAATTACCGCACAATTGCACTCATCTCACATGCTAGTAAATTAATGCTCAAAATTCTCCAAGCCAGGTTACAGCAATACGTGAACCGAGAACTTCCTGATGTTCAAGCTGGTTTTAGAAAAGGGAGAGTAACCAGAGATCAAATTGCCAACATCTGCTGGATCATCGAAAAAGCAAGAGAGTTTTTAAAAAACATCTATTTCTGCTTTATTGACTATGCCAAAGCCTTTGACTGTGTGGATCACAATAAACTGTGGAAAATTCTTCAAGAGATGGGAATACCAGAACACTTGACCTGCCTCTTGAGAAATCTGTATGCAGGTCAGGAAGCAATAGTTAGAACTGGACATTCAACAACAGACTGGTCCCAAATAGGAAAATGAGTACATAAAGGCTGTATATTGTCACCCTCCTTATTCAACTTACATGCAGAGTACATCATGAGAAACACTGGGCTGGAGGAAGCACAAGCTGGAATCAAGATTTCCAGGAGAAATATCAATAACCTCAGATACGCAGATGACACCACTTTTATGGCTGAAGTGAAGAAGAACTAAAGAACCGCTTGATGAAAGTGAAAGAAGAGAGTGAAAAAGTTGGCTTAAAGCTCAACATTCAGAAAACGAAGATCATAGCATCCAGTCCCATCACTTCATGGCAAATAGATGGGGAAACAGTGGAAACAGTGGCTGACTTTATTTTTCTGGACTCCAAAATCACTGCAGATGGTGATTGAAGCCATGAAATTAAAAAACACTTGCTCCTTGGAAGTAAAGTCATCACCAACCTAGAAAGCATATTGAAAAGCAGAGACATTACTTTGTCAACAAAGGTCCGTCTAGTCAAGGCTATGGTTTTTCCAGTGGTCATGTATGGATGTGAGAGTTGGACTATAAAGAAAGCTGAGC
>SJYW01002057.1:25732-38839 GCA_006410735.1 Raphicerus campestris | reverse complement strand
GTACCTCGAGTGCAAGCCATAGATCCCTGTATCCGCTCAACAGGGACCCGGACACTGTTACTGCAGTTGGGAAGGAAAGCGGCCGTGCATGTCTCCAGTCGAGACGAGGCCCTACTCCCCTCTGCGGGCTCCTGGGGAACCCCAATACAAATGTCAGCACGGGCGAGGCAATCTCAGGATGCATCCTCAGCACCAGAAGGGGACTGAGGACTTGGCGCCACTGGGAAGAATCCCCAGATGTGACTCGCCCCTCGCACGGAGTCTGGCCTATCCTGAGGCCACAGGGGCGGATCCCTGTTTTCCCCATGGTAACTCGAGAGGACCCTGCGGAAACGCGAGAAAAACCAGAGGCTTCACCCTTGCAGGCGGAGTGAGGCCCTTGTCCACTGCAGCATCCAGGGGGAAATCACCCGTTCCCACTTAGACCTCGAAATGCTCTTTCACACCCTTGCTGTGACCCAAGAAGTTCCCCGACCCACACGTCCCCACCTGAGAGGACTGCCGAGGGTCCCGCTGCGACTCAACAGGAGCTCCATTTTCCCATGCTCAGCTCTAGATGAGGTGCCCTTTCACTTCTCAAGCGGGAAAGGGTTCCCGGCACCCCCCTCGCAGCCCAAGTGGAGGCACTCACACCTGGCGACTTCAGAGAAGACTGAGGGGTCGGGTCACACTTCCTCAAGGCCCTCCAAATGCCTAGTCCACTCCAGATGAATCTGACTGTCCTGCACTGCCTCGACTGTTACCCCGAGTCTCGATTCCAGCACACTGTTATGTGTGATAGCCTTGGGGTACATCGAGGTCAAGCCACTGATGCCTGTTTCCGCTTGACAAGGACCCAGACACTGTTGCTGCAGTTGGGGAGGAAAGTGGCTGTGAATGGCCCCAGGGGAGAGGAGGCCTGACTCCACTATGGGGCTCCAGGGAAACCTCAAGACCTATGTCAGCATGGGCGAGGCAAGCAAAGGCTCCGGCCTCAGCACCAGCCGAGGACTGAGGACCCGGTAACGTCTCCAGAGGAATCCCCAAAGGTGCCTCGCAACTCGCATGGAGACTGTCCTCTCCTGAGGCCACAGCAGCGGGTCCCTGGGGTCCCCATTGTAACTCGAGAGGAACCTGCCACAACTCGCGAAAAACCAGAAGCTTCCCCCCTGCAGGGAGGGCGAGTCCCTTGTTCGCTGCAGCTTCTCGGGGGAAATCACCCCTTCCCTCTTGGACCTCGAAAGTCTCCTTCATACACTTGTTGTGACCTAGTAAGTTCCCTGCACAACCGTCCCCACGCAAGAGGAACCCCGAGGGTCCCGCCTAGACTCAAGAGGAGCCCTGTTTTCCCCGGCTGAGCTCCAGATGAGGGGCCATTTCCCCACTCTTCGGGAAAGGTTTTCCGGCGCTTCCCTCGAATCCTAAGAGGTGGCCTCGCATCAGGAGAGTCGGGAGGAACCTTAGGTGTCTGACCACCACTCCTCAAGACCTGCAAATGCCTCGTCCACTCCAGATGACCATGACTTCCCTGCACTGTCTTGACTGTCACCCCTAGGCTCCACTCCCAACACACTGACACGTGAGACAGCCCTGGAGTACCTCGATGGCAAGCAAAGATCCCTGTGTCCGCTCTACGGGTAGCCGAACACTGCTGCTGATGTTGGAGAAGAAAGAGACTGTGCAAGTCTCCAGGCGAGAAGAGGCCTGACTCCCCTGTGGGGGCTTCAGAATAACCTCAAGACCTATGAAATCATGAGCGAGGATATCTCAGTTTCCGGTTCAGCACTGGACGAGGACTGAGGACCCAGCGATGACTGCAAGAGGAGTCCCCAGAGGCGCCTCGCAACTGGCACTGAGAATGGCCTCTCCTGAGGATACAGGGCCTGGTCCCTGGGGTCCATGTCGAAACTCAAGGGGACCCCGCCGGAACTCGTGAAAAACCGGAAACTTCTACCCTGCAGGCGTGGTGTGGCCCTTGTTCGCAACGGCATCTCAGGGGAATTCACCCATTCTGTGTGGACCTTGAAAGGCTCCTTCACACCCTTGCTATGACCCAAGAAGTTCCCCACCCCACCCGGCCGCACTCGAGAGGAACCCTATGGTCATGCAAAGAGTCAAGAGGAGCCCCGTTTTCCCCTGCTGAGCTCCAGATGATGGGCCATTTACCTGAGCCATCGGGAAAGGTGTCGCGGTGTTCCCCTCGCATCACAAGAGAAGGTGCTCCCACCTGAAAAGTCGGAAGGAGTCTCACAGTTTGGGCCACCATTCCCCAAGACCCCCAATGCCTTGTTCAATTCAGATGAACCTGACTGCCCTGCACGGCCTCGACTGTAACCCTGCACTGCTCCACTCTGGCACATGGCATGTGTGACAGCCCTAGGGTACCTCGATCGCAAGCCATAGATCCTGGTATCCGCTCGACAGGGACCCTGACACTGTTACTGCAGTTGGGAAGGAAAGAGGCCANGCACTGCTCCACTCTGGCACATGGCATGTGTGACAGCCCTAGGGTACCTCGATCGCAAGCCATAGATCCTGGTATCCGCTCGACAGGGACCCTGACACTGTTACTGCAGTTGGGAAGGAAAGAGGCCATGCACGTCTCCAGTTGAGACGAGGCCTGACTCCCCTCTCTGGACTCCAGGGGAAGCCCAATACAAAGGTCAGCATGGGTGAGGCAATCTCAGGTTGCAGCCTCAGTACCAGAAGTGGACTGAGGACTTGGCGCCACTGGGGAGGAATCCCCAGATGTGCCTCGCCACTCCCACGGAGACTGGCCTATCCTGGGGTGGATCCCTGTGGCCCCGTCGAAACTCGAGAGGACCCTGCCACAACTCAAGAATAACCAGAAACTTCACAGTGGCAGGCAGAGTGAGGCCCTTGTCCACTGCGGCATCCCGGGTGAAATAATCAGTTCCAACTTGGACCTCAAAATGTTCTTTCACACCCTTGCTATGACCCAAGAAGTTCCCCAACCCCACACGTGCCCACTCGAGATGATCGCCGAGGGTCCGGCCGCGACTCAAGAGGAGTTTCATTTTCCCATGCTCAGCTCCAGATGAGGAGCCCTTTCCCTGCTCCAGCAGGAAAGGTTTCCCGGCTCTCCCCTGGTTTCCCAAAGTTGAGACTCACACCAGGCGAGTCCAGAGAAGCCTCAGGTATCGGGTCACATTTCCACAAGACCCCCAAATACCTAGTCCACTCCAGATGAATCTGACTGTCCTGCACTGCCTCGACTGTCACCCCGAGGCTCGACTCCGGCACACTGGCACATGTGATAGCCCTGGGGTACCTCGAGGTTAAGCCACTTTTCCCTGTTTCTACTCGACAGGGACCCGGACACTGTTGCTGCAGTTGGGGAGGAAAGCAGCTGTGCATGTTCCCAGGTGAGACGAGGTGGACTCCCCTATGGGGGATCCAGGGGAACCCCAAGACCTATATCAGCATGAGCGATGCAAGCACAAGCTCCGGCCTCAGCACCAGATGAGGACTGAGGACCCGGCGACGTCTTGGGAGGTATCCTCACAGCTGCCTTTCAACGCGCATGGAGACTGGCCTCTCCTGAGGTCACAGTGGATGGTCCCTGGTGTCCCTGTCGTAACTTGAGAGGACCCCACTACAACTCGAGTAAAACCAGCAACTTCTCCCCTGCAGGGAGGGTGAGTCCCTTGTACCCTGCAGCATCTCAGGGGAAATTACCCCTTCCCTCTTGGACCTCAAAAGGCTCCATCATGCCCTTGTTGTGACCTAGGAAGTCCCCCGCCCTAACCATCCCGACATGAGAGGAACCTCGAGGATCTCACCGCGACTCAAGAGGAGCCCCGTTTTCCCCTACTGAGCTCCAGATGAGGGGCCCTTACCCTTACCCTGCTCCATCGGGAAAGGTTTTCTGTGGCTCCCTTCGCATCCCAAGAGGTGGCCTCACATCAGGATAGTCGGAAGGAGCCTCAGATGTCCGACCACCACAACCCAAGATCCCGCAATGCCTCGTCCACTCCAGATGAACATGACTGACCTGCACTGTCTCGCCTGTCACCCCGAGGCTCGACTCCCAACAACTGGCACTTGAGACAGTCCTGGAGTACCTCGATAGCAAGCCACAGATCCCTGTGTCCACCTTACGGGGAGCCGGACATTGCCACTGCAGTTGGGGAAGAAAGACGCCGTATAAGTCTCCAAGCGAGAAGAGGCCTGACTCCCCTGTGTGGGCTCCAGAGTAACCTCAAGACCTATGAAAGCATGAGCGAGGAAATCTCAGGCTCCAACCTCAGCACCAGACGAGGACTGAGGACCCGGCAATGACTAGGGAGGAAGTCCCAGAGGCGCCTGGCAACTCGCACTGAGAATGGCCTCTCCTGAGGATACAGGGGCGGGTCCCTGGGGACCCGGCCTAATTTGGGATGACACTATGGCAACTCAAGAAAAACCTGAAGCTTCTCCCCTACAGGCATGGTGTGGCCCTTGTCTGCAATGGCATCTCACGGGAATTCACCCCGTCCCTCATGGACCTCGAAATGCTCCTTTACACCCTTGCTGTGACCCAAGAAGTTCCCCACCTAACCCATCCCCACTCAAGAGGAACCCCAAGGGTCACGCCAAGACTCAAGAGGAGCCCCATTTTCCCCTGCTGAGCTCCAGATGAGGGTCCTTTTCCCTGATCCTTTGGGAAAGGTTTCGCGATGTTCCCCTTGCATTTCAAGAGGAGGTACTCCCACCTGGAAAGTCAGAAGGAGTTTCACAGGTTGGGCCACCATTCCCTAAGACCCCCAAATGCCTCGTCCACTCCAAATGAATCTGACTGCCCTGCACTGCCTCAACTGTAATTCCGAGGTTCGACTCCGGGACACTGGAACGTGTGACACCACTAGCGTACCTCGATCGCAAGCCATAGATCCCTGTATCTGCTCGACAGAGACCTGGACACTGTTACTGCAGTTGGGAAGGAAAGCGGCCGTGCATGTCACCAGTCAAGAGGAGGCCTGACTCCCCTCCACGGGCTCCAGGGGAAGTCCAATACAAATGTCAGCATGGGCGAGGCAATCTCAGGCTGCAGCCTCAGCACCAGACGGGGACTGAGGACTTGCCCCTCGCACGCAGACTGGCCTATCCTGGGGCCACAGGGGCGGATCCCTGTGGTCCCCATCGTAACTCTAGAGGACCCCGCTGCAACTCGAGAAACACCAGAATCTTCACCCTTGCAGGCGGAGTGATGCCCTTGTGTGCTGCAGCGTCCTGTGGGTAATCACCAGTTCCCTCTTGGACCTCAAAATGCTCTTTCACACCCTTGTTGTGACCCAAGAAGTGCCCCGCCACACATGTCCTCACTCGAGAGGACCTCTGAGGGTCCCACCATGACTCAACAAGAGCTCCATTTTCCCATGCTCAGTTTCAGATGAGGGGCCCTTTCCCTGCTCCATCAGGAAAGGGTTCCCGGCTCCCCCCTCTCATCCCAAGAGGAGGCACTCACATCAGGTGAGTCCAGAGAAGCCTCAGGCATCGGATCACATTTCAGCAAGACCCCCAAATGCCTAGTCCACTCCAGATGAATCTGAATGTCCTGCACTGCCTCAAATGTCATCCTGCAGCTCAACTCCGGCACACTGGCACTTGGAATAGCCCTGGGGTACCAAGATCTCAAGCCACTGAACCCTGTATCCACTCAACAGGGACGGGAATACTGTTGCTGCCATTGGGGAGCAAAGCGGCTGTGCATGTCTCCAGGTGAGACGAGGCCTGACTCCCTTATGGGAGCTGCAGGGGAACTCCAAGTCCTATGTCAGCATGGGCGAGGCAAGTACAGGCTCTGGTCTCTGCACCAGATGAAGACTGAGGCCCGGAGACGTCTCGGGAGGAATCCCCACAGGTGCCTCGCAACTCGCAAGGAGACTGGCCTCTCCTGAGGCCTCAGAGGCAGGTTCCTGGCGGCCCGTCTTACCTCGAGTGGACCCCGCCGCAACTCGAGTAAAACCGGAAGCTTCTCCCCTGCAGGGAGGGTGAGCCATTCTCCGCTGCAGCATCTCGGGGTAAATCACCCCTTCCCTTTTGGACCTCGAAAGGCTCCTTCATACCCTTGTTGTGAACTAGTAAGTCCCCCACCCCAACCGTCCCTACACGAGAGGAACCCCGAGGGTCCCGCTGTGACTCAGGAGGAGCCGTTTCCCCCTGCTGAGCTCCAGATGAGGGGCCCTTTCCCTGCTCCATTGGGAAAGGTTTTCTGGCGCTCCCCTCGATTCCCAAGAGGTGGCCTCACATCAAGACAGTCAGGAGGAGCCTCAGGTGTCCGACCACCACTCACCAAGATCCCCAAATGCCTCGTCCACTCCAGATGAATATGAATGCCCTGCAACCCGAGGCTCGACTCCCAACTCACTGGCACATGAAACAGTCCTGGACTACCTCGATGGCAAGGCACAGATCCCTTTGTCTGCTTTTCGGGGAGCTGGACACTGTCGCTGCAGTTGGGGAAGACAGAGGCCATACAAGTCTCCAGGCGAGAAGAGGACTGACTCCCCTGTCAGGGCTCCAAAGTTACCTCAAGCCCTATAAAAGCATGAGCGAGGAAATCTCAGGCTCCGACCTCAGCACCAAAGACTGAGGACCGGGCGATTACTGGGGAGGAATCCCCAGAGGCGCTTCGTAATTCCCACTGAGAATGGCCTCTCCTGAGGATACAGGGTCGGGTCCCTGGGATCCCCGTTGTAACTCAAGAGGACCCCGCCGCAACTCGAAAAAAACCTGAAGCTTTTCCCCTGCACGCGTGGTGTGGCCCTTGTCTGCAACGGCATCTCAGGGGAATTCACCCTGTCCTTCATGGACCTCGATAGGCTTTTTCACACCCTTGCTGTGACCCTAGATGTTCCCTGCCACACCCATCCCCACTCGAGAAGAACCCCAAGGGTCCTGCTAAGACTCATGAGGAGCCCCGTTTTCCCATGCTGAGCTCCAGATGAGGGGCCCTTTCTCTGCTCCATCAGGAAAGGTTTCGTGGTGTTCCCCTCACATCCCAAGAGGAGGTGCTCGCACCTGGAAAGTCGGGAGGAGTCTCACAGGTTGGGCCACCATTCCCAAAGAGCCCCAAATGCCTCGTCCACTTCAGATGAACCTGACTTCCTTGCACTGCCTCGACTGTTACCCCGAGGCTCGACTCCGGCACACTGGCAAGTGTGACAGCCCTAGGGTACCTGGAGTGCAAGCCATAGATCCCTGTATCCGCTCGACAGGGACCCGGACACTGTTACTGCAGTTGGGAAGGAAAGCGGCTGTGCATGTCTCCAGTCGAGACGAGGCCTGACTCCCTTCTGCGGGCTCCAGGGGAAGCCCAATACAAATGTCAGCACAGGCGAGGCAATCTCTGGCTGTAGCCTCAGCACCACAAGTGGCCTGAGGACTTGGCGCCACTGGGGAGGAATCCCCAGATATGCCTCGCCCCCGCATGAAAAATGGCCTATCCTGGGGCCACAGGGGCGGATCCCTGTTGTCCCAGTCGAAACTCAAGAGGACCCAGCCGCAACTAAAGAAAAACCAGAAGCTTCTCCCCTGCAGGGAGGGTGAGTCCCTTGTCTGCTGCAGCTTCTTGGGGGAAATCACCCCTTCCTTCTTGGACCTCGAAAGTCTCCTTCATACCCTTGTTGTGACCTAGTAAGTTCCCCGCAAATCTGTCCCCACTTGAGAGGAACCCCGAGGGTCCTGCCGCGACTCAAGAGGAGCCCCATTTTCCCCGGCTGAGCTCCAGATGAGGGGCCATTTCCCCACTCTTCGGGAAAGGTTTTCCGGCGCTTCCCTCCCATCCCAAGAGGTGGCCTCGCATCAGGAGAGTCAGGAGGAGCCTTAGGTGTCCGACCACCACTCCTCAAGACCTGCACATGCCTCGTCCACTCCAGATGACCATGACTGCCCTGCACTGTCTTGACTGTCACCCCAAGGCTCCACTCCCAACACCCTGGCATGTGAAACAGCCCTGGAGTACCTTGATGGCAAGCCACAGATCCCTCTGTCCACTTTACGGGTAGCTGGACACTGCCGCTGCAGTTGGGGAAGAAAGAGGACATGCAAGTCTCCAGGCGAGAAGAGGCCTGACTCCCTTGTGGGGACTCAGGAGTAACCTCAAGACCTATGAAAGTATGAGTGAGGAAATTTCAGGTTCTGACTCAGCACCGCACGAGGACTGAGGACCCGGCCATGATGGCGGAGGAGTCCCCAGAGGTGCTTCCCAACTCGCAGTGAGAATGGCCTCTCCTGAGGATACAGGGCTGGGTCCCTGGGGTCCCCGTCAAAACTCAAGAGGACCCCGCCGGAACTCGTGAAAAACCGGAAGCTTCTACCCTGCAGATGTGGTGTCCCTTGTTCCCAACGGCATCTCAGGAAAATTCACCCTGTCCCTCGTGGACCTTGAAAGGCTCCTTCACACCCTTGCTGTGACCCAAGAAGCTCCCTGCCCCACCCGTCCCCACTCGATTGGAACCCCAAGGGTCCCGCCAAGACTCAAGAGGAGTCCCGATTTCCCCTGCTGAGCTCCGGATGAGGGGCCTTTCCCTACTCCATCGGGAAATATTTTGCGGTGTTCCCATCGCATCCCAAGAGGAGGTGCTGGCACCTGGAAAGTCGGGAGGAGTCTCACAGGTTGGGCCACCACTCCCCATGACCCCCAAATGCCTCGTCCACTTCAGATGAACCTGACTGCCCTGCACTGCCTCGACTGTAACCCCGAGCTCGACTCCGGCACACTGGCATGTGTGATAGCCCTAGGGTACCTCGAGCGCAAGTCATAGATCCCGGTATCCGCTGGATGGGGACCATGACAGTGTTACTGCAGTTGGGCGGGAAAGCGGTGGTTCACTTCTCCAGTCTAGACGAGGCCTGTGTCCCTTTAGCGGTCTCCAGGGGAAGCCCAATACAAAGGTCAGCAGGGGCAAGGCAGTCTCAGGCTGCAGCCTCAACAGCAGAGGGGGATTGAGGACTTGGCGCCACTGGGGAGGAATCCCCAGATGTGTTTCACCCCTCACACGGAGACTGGCCTATCCTCGGGCCACAGAGGCAGATCCCTGTGGTCCCCATTGTAAGTCGAGAGGACCCCGCCGCAACTGGAGAAAAACCAGAAGCTTCTCCCCTGCAGAGAGTGTGAGTCCCTTGTCTGCTGCAGCATCTCGGGGGAAATCAACCCTTCCCTCTTGGACCTCGAAAGGCTCCTTCATACCCCGCTTGTGACCTAGGAAGATCCCTGCTCCAACCGTCCCCAATTCAGCGGAACTCCAAGGGTCCCGCCTCGACTCAAGAGGAGCCCGGTTTTCGCCTGCTGAGCTCCAGATGAGGGGCCCTTTCCCTGCTCCGTCGGGAAAGGTTTTCTGGCACTCCACTCGCATCCCAAGAGGTGGCCTCGCATCAGGAGAGTCGGGAGCAGACTCATGTGTCTGACCAACACTCCCCAGATCCCCAAATGCCTCGTACACTCCAGATGAATCTAACTGCCCTGCACTGCCTCAACTGTCAAGCCAAGGCTTGACTCCAGCACACTGGCACATCTGACAGCCCTGGGCTACCTCGAGGGCAAGCCACAGTTCCCTGTATCCACTCGACAGGGACCCAGCCACTGTTGCTGCAGTTGGGGAGGATAGCGGCTGTGCAAGTCTCCAGGCGAGACCAGCCCAGACTCTCCTGTGGGGGCTCCAGTGGAAACCCAAGACCTATGTCAGCATGGGCGAGGCAAACTCAGGCTCCAGATTCAGCAAAAGACGAGGACTGAGGACCCGGCGATGACTGGGGAGGAATCCCCAGAGGCGCCTCGCTAATCGCTCGGAGACTGTCCTCTCCTGTGGTCACAAGGGCGTGTTGCTGGGGTCCCGTCGTAACTCAAGAGGACCCCACCGGCACTCGCGAAAAACCAGAAACTTCTCCCCTGCAGGTGGAGTGAGGCACTTGTCTGCGGTGGCATCCCGGGGGAAATCACCCCTTCCGTCCTAGACTTTGAAAGGCTCCTTCACACCCTTGTTGTGACCAAAGACACTCCCTGCCCCACACATTCCCACTCAAGAGGAACCCCGAGGGTCCTGCCAAGACTCAAGAGGAGCCCCATTTTCCCCTGCAGAGCTCCAGATAACAGGCCCTTTCCCTGCTCCGTCAGGAAAGTGTTCACGGCTCTCCCCTGGCATCCCAAGAAGAGGCGCTCGAATGAGGAGAGACAGGACAAGCCTCAGGAGTTGGTCCATCATTCCGAAGACTCCCAAATGCCTCGCCCATTCCTGATGAAACTCACTGCCCTGCACTGCCTCTCCTGTAACCCCGAGGCTCAACTCTGGCACACTGGAACGTGTGATAGCACTGGGGTACCTCGTGATCAAGCCACTGATCCCTGTATCCGCTCGAAGGGACCCGGACAGTGTTGCTGCAGTTGGGGAGGAAAGCTGCCATCCACATCTCCAGTCGAGACGAGGCCTGACTCCCCTCAGCAGGCTCCAGGGGAAGCCCAATACAAATGTCACCAGGGCCGAGGCAATCTCAGGCTGCAGCCTCAGCACCAGAAGAGCACTGAGGACTTGGCACCACTGGGGAGGAATAACCAGAGGTGCCTCGCAACACGCACTGAGAATGGCCTCTCCTGAGGATAGAGGGGCGGGTCCCTGGGGTCCCCGTCATAAATCCAGAGGACCCCACCTCAACTGGAGAAAAACCGGAAGTTTCTTCCCTGCAGACGTGGTGTGGCCCTTGTCCACAATAGCATCTCAGGGGAATTCACCCCGTCCCAAGTGGACCTCAAAAGGCTCCTTCACACCCTTGCTGTGATGCAAGAAGTTCCCTGCCCCACCTGTCCCCACTCGAGAGGAACCCCAAGGATCCTGCCAAGACTCAAGAGGAGCCCTGTTTTCCCCTGCTGAGATCCAGATGACGGGCCCTTTGCCTGCTCCATCTGGAAAGGGTTCCCGGTGTTCCCATCGCATCCCAAAAGGAGGTGCTCCCAACTGGAAAGTCAGGAGGAGTCTCCCAATTTGGGCCACCATTCCCCAAGACCCCCAAATGCCTTGTCCACTTCAGATGAACATTACTGCCCTGCACTGCCTCGACCGTAATCCCGAGGCTCGACTCTGGCACACTGGTATGTGTGACAGCCCTAGGGTACCTCGAGCACAAGCCATAGATCCCTGTATCCGCTCGACAGGGACCCAGACACTTTTACTGCATTTAGGAAGGAAAGCGGCCGTGCACGTCTCCAGTTGATACGAGACCTGACTCCCCTCTGTGGGCTTCAGGGGAAGCCCAATACAAATGTCAGCACAGGCGAGGCAATCTCAGGCTACATCCTCAGCACCAGAAGGGGAATGAGGTCTTGGCGCCATTGGGGAGGAATCCCCAAATGTGCCTCGCCCCTTGCACGGAGACTGGCCTATTCTGAGGCCACAGGGGTGGAACCCTGTGGTCCCCGTCGAAACTCAAGTGGACCACACCGCAACTCGAGAAAAACCAGAAGCTTCACTCTTGTAGGCTGAGTGAGGCTGCTGTCCGCTGCTGTGTCCTGGGGGAAATCACCCGTTCCCTCTTGGACCTCTAAATGCTCTTTCACACCCTTGCTGTGACCCAAGAAGTTCCCCACCCAACACGTCCCCACTCGAGAGTAGCGCCGGGGGTCCCGCAGCGACTGAAGAGGAGCTCCATTTTCCCATGATCAGCTCCAGATGAGGGGCCGTTTCCCTGCTCCATCAGGAAATGGTTCCCGGCTCCCCCCTCACATGCCAAGAGGAGGCACTCACACCAGGAGAGTCCAGAGAAGCCTCTGGCGTCATGTCACATTTCCACAAGACCCCCAAGTGCCTAGTCCACTCCAGATGAATCTGACGGTCATGCACTGCCTCGATTGTCACCCCGAGTCTTGACGCCGGCACACTGGCACATGTGATAGACCTGGGGTACCTCGAGGTCAAGCCACTGATCCCTGTATCCGCTCGTCAGGGACCCATACACTGTTTCTGCATTTGGGGAGGAAAGCGGCTGTGCACGTCCACAGGCGAGACGAGGCCTGATTCCCCTATGAGGGCTCCAGGGGAACCCCAAGACCTATGTCAGCATGGGTGAGGCAACCACAGCCTCTGGCCTCAGCACCAGACAAGGACTGAGGACCCAGCAATGTCTCAGGAGGAATCCCCACAGTTGCTTCACAACTCACATGGAGACTGGCCTCTCCTGAGGCCAAAGGGGTTGGTCCCTGTGGTCCCCATCATAACTCGAGAGGACCGAGCCACAAATCGTAAAAAAAAAGCAACTGCTCCCCTGAAGGGAGGGTGAGTCCCTAGTCTGCTGCAGCATCTCCAGGGAAATCACCCCTTCCCTCTTGGACCTCGGAAGTCTCCTTCATACCCTTGTTGTGACCTAGGAAGTTCCCCGCCCCAACCGTCCACACTAGTGAGGAACCCCAAGCGTCCTGCAGCGACTCAAGAGGAACTCCGTTTTCCCATGCTGAGCTCCAGATGAGGGGCCCTTTCCCTGCTCCATCAGGAAAGGTTTCCAGCGATCCCATCGCATCTCAAGAGGTGGAGTCGCATCAGGAAGAGTCGGGAGGAGCCTCAGGTGTTCGACCACCACTCCCCAAGATCCACAAATGCCTTGTCCACTCCAGATGAACATGACTGCCCAGCACTGTCTCGACTGTCTCCCCGAGGCTCTACTCCCAACACACTGGCATGAGAGACAGCCCCGGATTACCTCGATGGCAAGCCACAGATCCCTGAGTCTGCTTTACGGGGTGCCGGACACTGCCGCTGCAGTTGGGGACGAAAGAGTCTGTGCAAATCTCCAGGCGAGAAGAGGCCTGACTCCTCTATGGGGGCTCCAGAGTAACCTCAAGACCTATGAAAGCATGAGTGAGGAAATCTCAGGCACGACCTTAGCACCAGACTAGGACTGAGGACCCGGCGAAGACTGGGGAGGAATCCCCAGAGGCGCCTGGCATCTCACACAGAGAATGGCCTCTCCAGAGGATACAGGGGTGTGACATTGGGATCCCTATTGTAACTTGAGAGGACCACGCTGCAAATCGAGAGAAACCTGAAGCTTCTCGTCTGCAGGCGTGGTGTGGCCCTTGTCCACAACGGCATCCAATGGGAATTCACCCCGTCCCTCCTGGACTTTGAAAGACTCCTTCAC
>SJYW01002057.1:0-25055 GCA_006410735.1 Raphicerus campestris | reverse complement strand
AGAAAAACCAGAAGCTTCTCCCCTGCAGAGAGTGTGAGTCCCTTGTCTGCTGCAGCATCTCGGGGGAAATCAACCCTTCCCTCTTGGACCTCGAAAGGCTCCTTCATACCCCGCTTGTGACCTAGGAAGATCCCTGCTCCAACCGTCCCCAATTCAGCGGAACTCCAAGGGTCCCGCCTCGACTCAAGAGGAGCCCGGTTTTCGCCTGCTGAGCTCCAGATGAGGGGCCCTTTCCCTGCTCCGTCGGGAAAGGTTTTCTGGCACTCCACTCGCATCCCAAGAGGTGGCCTCGCATCAGGAGAGTCGGGAGCAGACTCATGTGTCTGACCAACACTCCCCAGATCCCCAAATGCCTCGTACACTCCAGATGAATCTAACTGCCCTGCACTGCCTCAACTGTCAAGCCAAGGCTTGACTCCAGCACACTGGCACATCTGACAGCCCTGGGCTACCTCGAGGGCAAGCCACAGTTCCCTGTATCCACTCGACAGGGACCCAGCCACTGTTGCTGCAGTTGGGGAGGATAGCGGCCGTGCAAGTCTCCAGGCGAGACCAGCCCAGACTCTCCTGTGGGGGCTCCAGTGGAAACCCAAGACCTATGTCAGCATGGGCGAGGCAAACTCAGGCTCCAGATTCAGCAAAAGACGAGGACTGAGGACCCGGCGATGACTGGGGAGGAATCCCCAGAGGCGCCTCGCTAATCGCTCGGAGACTGTCCTCTCCTGTGGTCACAAGGGCGTGTTGCTGGGGTCCCGTCGTAACTCAAGAGGACCCCACCGGCACTCGCGAAAAACCAGAAACTTCTCCCCTGCAGGTGGAGTGAGGCACTTGTCTGCGGTGGCATCCCGGGGGAAATCACCCCTTCCGTCCTAGACTTTGAAAGGCTCCTTCACACCCTTGTTGTGACCAAAGACACTCCCTGCCCCACACATTCCCACTCAAGAGGAACCCCGAGGGTCCTGCCAAGACTCAAGAGGAGCCCCATTTTCCCCTGCAGAGCTCCAGATAACAGGCCCTTTCCCTGCTCCGTCAGGAAAGTGTTCACGGCTCTCCCCTGGCATCCCAAGAAGAGGCGCTCGAATGAGGAGAGACAGGACAAGCCTCAGGAGTTGGTCCATCATTCCGAAGACTCCCAAATGCCTCGCCCATTCCTGATGAAACTCACTGCCCTGCACTGCCTCTCCTGTAACCCCGAGGCTCAACTCTGGCACACTGGAACGTGTGATAGCACTGGGGTACCTCGTGATCAAGCCACTGATCCCTGTATCCGCTCGAAGGGACCCGGACAGTGTTGCTGCAGTTGGGGAGGAAAGCTGCCATCCACATCTCCAGTCGAGACGAGGCCTGACTCCCCTCAGCAGGCTCCAGGGGAAGCCCAATACAAATGTCACCAGGGCCGAGGCAATCTCAGGCTGCAGCCTCAGCACCAGAAGAGCACTGAGGACTTGGCACCACTGGGGAGGAATAACCAGAGGTGCCTCGCAACACGCACTGAGAATGGCCTCTCCTGAGGATAGAGGGGCGGGTCCCTGGGGTCCCCGTCATAAATCCAGAGGACCCCACCTCAACTGGAGAAAAACCGGAAGTTTCTTCCCTGCAGACGTGGTGTGGCCCTTGTCCACAATAGCATCTCAGGGGAATTCACCCCGTCCCAAGTGGACCTCAAAAGGCTCCTTCACACCCTTGCTGTGATGCAAGAAGTTCCCTGCCCCACCTGTCCCCACTCGAGAGGAACCCCAAGGATCCTGCCAAGACTCAAGAGGAGCCCTGTTTTCCCCTGCTGAGATCCAGATGACGGGCCCTTTGCCTGCTCCATCTGGAAAGGGTTCCCGGTGTTCCCATCGCATCCCAAAAGGAGGTGCTCCCAACTGGAAAGTCAGGAGGAGTCTCCCAATTTGGGCCACCATTCCCCAAGACCCCCAAATGCCTTGTCCACTTCAGATGAACATTACTGCCCTGCACTGCCTCGACCGTAATCCCGAGGCTCGACTCTGGCACACTGGTATGTGTGACAGCCCTAGGGTACCTCGAGCGCAAGCCATAGATCCCTGTATCCGCTCGACAGGGACCCAGACACTTTTACTGCATTTAGGAAGGAAAGCGGCCGTGCACGTCTCCAGTTGATACGAGACCTGACTCCCCTCTGTGGGCTTCAGGGGAAGCCCAATACAAATGTCAGCACAGGCGAGGCAATCTCAGGCTACATCCTCAGCACCAGAAGGGGAATGAGGTCTTGGCGCCATTGGGGAGGAATCCCCAAATGTGCCTCGCCCCTTGCACGGAGACTGGCCTATTCTGAGGCCACAGGGGTGGAACCCTGTGGTCCCCGTCGAAACTCAAGTGGACCACACCGCAACTCGAGAAAAACCAGAAGCTTCACTCTTGTAGGCTGAGTGAGGCTGCTGTCCGCTGCTGTGTCCTGGGGGAAATCACCCGTTCCCTCTTGGACCTCTAAATGCTCTTTCACACCCTTGCTGTGACCCAAGAAGTTCCCCACCCAACACGTCCCCACTCGAGAGTAGCGCCGGGGGTCCCGCAGCGACTGAAGAGGAGCTCCATTTTCCCATGATCAGCTCCAGATGAGGGGCCGTTTCCCTGCTCCATCAGGAAATGGTTCCCGGCTCCCCCCTCACATGCCAAGAGGAGGCACTCACACCAGGAGAGTCCAGAGAAGCCTCTGGCGTCATGTCACATTTCCACAAGACCCCCAAGTGCCTAGTCCACTCCAGATGAATCTGACGGTCATGCACTGCCTCGATTGTCACCCCGAGTCTTGACGCCGGCACACTGGCACATGTGATAGACCTGGGGTACCTCGAGGTCAAGCCACTGATCCCTGTATCCGCTCGTCAGGGACCCATACACTGTTTCTGCATTTGGGGAGGAAAGCGGCTGTGCACGTCCACAGGCGAGACGAGGCCTGATTCCCCTATGAGGGCTCCAGGGGAACCCCAAGACCTATGTCAGCATGGGTGAGGCAACCACAGCCTCTGGCCTCAGCACCAGACAAGGACTGAGGACCCAGCAATGTCTCAGGAGGAATCCCCACAGTTGCTTCACAACTCACATGGAGACTGGCCTCTCCTGAGGCCAAAGGGGTTGGTCCCTGTGGTCCCCATCATAACTCGAGAGGACCGAGCCACAAATCGTAAAAAAAAAGCAACTGCTCCCCTGAAGGGAGGGTGAGTCCCTAGTCTGCTGCAGCATCTCCAGGGAAATCACCCCTTCCCTCTTGGACCTCGGAAGTCTCCTTCATACCCTTGTTGTGACCTAGGAAGTTCCCCGCCCCAACCGTCCACACTAGTGAGGAACCCCAAGCGTCCTGCAGCGACTCAAGAGGAACTCCGTTTTCCCATGCTGAGCTCCAGATGAGGGGCCCTTTCCCTGCTCCATCAGGAAAGGTTTCCAGCGATCCCATCGCATCTCAAGAGGTGGAGTCGCATCAGGAAGAGTCGGGAGGAGCCTCAGGTGTTCGACCACCACTCCCCAAGATCCACAAATGCCTTGTCCACTCCAGATGAACATGACTGCCCAGCACTGTCTCGACTGTCTCCCCGAGGCTCTACTCCCAACACACTGGCATGAGAGACAGCCCCGGATTACCTCGATGGCAAGCCACAGATCCCTGAGTCTGCTTTACGGGGTGCCGGACACTGCCGCTGCAGTTGGGGACGAAAGAGTCTGTGCAAATCTCCAGGCGAGAAGAGGCCTGACTCCTCTATGGGGGCTCCAGAGTAACCTCAAGACCTATGAAAGCATGAGTGAGGAAATCTCAGGCACGACCTTAGCACCAGACTAGGACTGAGGACCCGGCGAAGACTGGGGAGGAATCCCCAGAGGCGCCTGGCATCTCACACAGAGAATGGCCTCTCCAGAGGATACAGGGGTGTGACATTGGGATCCCTATTGTAACTTGAGAGGACCACGCTGCAAATCGAGAGAAACCTGAAGCTTCTCGTCTGCAGGCGTGGTGTGGCCCTTGTCCACAACGGCATCCAATGGGAATTCACCCCGTCCCTCCTGGACTTTGAAAGACTCCTTCACACCCTTGCTGTGACCCAAGAAGTTTCCCGCCCCACCCATCCCTACTCGAGAGGAACCCCAAGGATCCCACCAATACTCATGAGGAGCCCCTTCATCTGCTGAGCTCCAGATGACGGGCCCTTTCCCTGCTCAGTCGGGAAAGGTTTCGGGGTGTTCGCCTCGCATCCCAAGAGGAGGTGCTCACACCTGAAAAGTCGGGAGGAGTCTCACAGATTGGGCCAAAATTCCCCAAGTCCCCCAAATGTCTCATTCACATGAGATGAACCTGAATGTCCCCCACTGCCTCGACTGTAACCCTGAGGCTCGAATCCGGCACACTGGCATGTGTGACAGCCCTAGGGTACCTTGAGCACAAGCCATAGATTCCTGTATCCGCTCCACAGGGACTCGGACACTGTTACTGCATTTGGGAAGGAAAGTGGCCGTGCACGTCTCCAGTCAAGACGAGGCCTGACTCCCCTCTGCAGGCTCCTGGGTAAGCCCAATAAAAATGTCAGCACGGGCGAGGCAATCTCAGGCAGCAGCCTCGGCACCAGAAGGGTACTGAGGACTTGGCGCCACTGGGGAGGAATCCTCTGATGTGCCTCGCACCTCACACGGACACTGGCCTATCCAGGGGCCACAGGGGCGGATCCCTGTGGTCCCCATCGTAACTTGAGAGGACCCTGCTGCAACTCGACAAAAACCAAAAGCTTCATGCTTGAATGCGGAGTGAGGCCCTTGCCCCCTGCGGCGTCCCTGGGGAAATCAGCCATTCTCACTTGGACCTGGTAATGCTCTTTCACACCCTTGCTGTGACACAAGAAGTTCCCAGCCCCACACGTCCCACTCGAGAGGACCGCCGAGGGTCCAACCTCGACTCAAGAGGAGTCCATTTCCCATGCTCAGCTCCAGATGAGGGGCTCTTTCCCTGCTCCATCGGGAAAGGGTTCTGGGCTCCCCACTCGCATCTCAGTTGGAGGCACTCACACCAGGCAAGTTCAGAGAAGCCTCAGGATTCGGGTCACATTTCTGCAAGACCTCCAAATGCCTAGTCCACTCCAGATGAATCTGACTGTCCTGCACTGTCTCGACTGTCACCCGAGGCTCAACTCCCAACACAGTGGCATGTTAGAGAACCATGGAGTACCTCGATGTCAATCCACAGATCCGTGTGTCCGCTGTATGGGGAGCCGGACCCTGCCGCTGCAGTTGGGGAAGAAAGAGGCCATGCAAGTCTCCAGGCAAGAGGAGGCCTGACTCCCCTGTGGGGGCTCCAGAGTAACCTCAAGACCTATGAAAGCATTAGCGAGGAAATCTCAGGCTCCGACCTCAGCAAAAGACGAGGACTGAGGACCCAGCGATGACTGCGGAGGTATCTCCAGAGGCGCCTCGCAACTCGCACTGAGAATGGACCTTCCTGAGGATACAGGGGCAGGTCCCTGGGGTCCCCGTCATAACTCAAGAGGACACCGATGCAACTCAAGAAAAACTAGAAGCTTCTCCCCTGCAGGGGTGGTGTGGCCCTTGTCTGCAATGGCATCTCTGGGGAATTCACCCAGTCCCTCGTGGACCTCGAAAGGCTCCTTCATATCCTTGCTGTGACCCAAGAAGTTCCCCGCACACCTATCCCCACTTGAGAGGAACCCCAAGGGTCCCGCCAAGACTCATGAGGAGCTCCGTTTTCCCATGCTCAGCTCCAGATGAGGGGCCCTTTCCCTGCTCCATCGGGAAAGGTTGCCAAGTTCTCCCCTCGAAACCCAAGAGGAGGCACTCACACCAGGCGAGTCCAGAGAAGCCTCAGGCATCATTTCATATTTCCGCAAGCCCCCAAATGCCTAGTCCACTCCAGATGAATCTGACTGCCCTGCACTGCCTCGACTGTCACCCCGATGCTTGACTCCGGCACAAGGGCACATGTGATAGCCCTGGGGTACCTCGAGGGAAAGCCACTCTTCCCTGTATCCACTCGACAGAGACCCGGACACTGTTGCTGCAGTTGGAGAGGAAAGCGGCTGTGCACGTCCCCAGGCGAGACGAGGCCTGACTCCCCTATGGGGGCTCCAGGGGAACCCCAAGAACTATGTCAGCATGGGCGAGGCAAGCACAGGCTCCAGCCTCAGCACCAGACAAGGACTGAGGACCCAGCAACGTCTCGGGAGGAATCCCCACAGGTGCCTCGCAACTCCCATGGAGACTGGCCTCTCCTGAGGCCACAGGCGTGGTTCCCAGAGGTCCCTGTCTTAACTTGAGATGACCCCGCCACAGTTCAAGAAAACAAGAAGCTTCTCCTCTACAGGATGGGTGAGTCCCTTGTCCGCTGCAGCATCTCGGGGGAAATCACCCCTTCCCACTTGGACCTTAAAGGCTCATTCCTACCCTTGTTGTGACCAAAGAAGTTCACTGCCCCACCAGTTCCCAGTCGAGAGGAACCCGAGGGTCCTGCCAAGACTCAAAAGGAGCCCCTTTTACCCCGGCTGAGCTCTAGATGATGGGACCTTTCCCTACTCCGTCGGGAAAGTGTTCACGGTTCTCCCCTGGCATACAAAGAAGAGTTGCTCGAATGAGGAGAGACAATACGAGCCTCAGTGGCCGGTCCATCATTCCCAAGACCCCCAAATGCCTCGTCCACTCCTGATGAACCTCACTGCCCTGCACTGCCTCGACTGTCACCCCGAGACTCAACTCCCTACACACTGGCACGTGTGATAGCCCTGGGGTACCTCGAGGGCAAGCCACAGATCCCTGTGTCTGCTCAAAGTGGTGCTGGACACTTCTGCTGCAGATGGGGAGGAAAGCGGCCGTGCACGTCTCCATGCGAGACGAGCATGACTCCCCTGTGGGAGCTCCAGGGGAACCCCAAGACGTAGGTCAGCATGGGCGAGGCAAGCTCAGGCTACAGCCTCAGCATCAGACGAGGCCTGGGAACCCGGCGACAACTGGGGAGAAATACCCAGTGGCAACTCGCATGGAGACTGACCCCTCCTGAGACCACAGGGGAGGGTCCCCGGGGTCCCAGTCGTAACTCTAGAGGACCCCCCCCGAAACCCGAGAAAACCAGAAGCTTCTCCTTTGCAGGCAGGGTGAGGCCCTTGTCCACTGCAGCATCCCGGGGAAAATCACCCGTTCTCACTTGGACCTCTAAATGCTCCTTCACACCCTTACTGAGACCCAGGAAGTTCCCCGGCCCACGCGTCCCCACTCGAGAGGACCACCGAGGGTCCCACCGTGACTCAAGAGGAGCTCCATTTTCCCATGCTCAGCTCCAGAGGAGGGTCCCTTTTCCTGCTCCATCGGGAAAGGGTTCCTGGCTATCCCCTCGAACCCCAAGAGGAGGCCATCACACCAGGCGAGTCCACAGGAGCCTCAGGTGTCTGGTCACCTTTCCCCAAGAACCCCAAATGATTCACCCACTCCAGATGAACCTGACTGCCCTGCACTGCCTCAACTGCCTCCCCGAGGCTCGACTGCTGACACACTGGCACATGTGATAGCCCTGGGGTACCTCGAGGTCAAGACACTGATCCCTGTATCCGCTCGACAGGGACCTGGACACTGTTGCTGCAGTTGGGGAGAAAAGCGGCTGTGCACGTCCCCAGGCGAGACGAGGCCTGACACCACTGTGGGGGCTCCAGCAGTAACCCCATACCTATGTAAGCATGGGTGAGGCAACCTCAGGCTCCAGCTTCAGCACCAGACCACGACTGAGGACCTGGTGACGACTGGGGAGAAATCCCCAGAGGTGCCTCACAAATCGTTCAGAGAGTGTCCTCGCTTGTGGCCACAAGGGCGGGTTTCTGGGGTCCCGTCGTAACTCAAGAGGACCCCACCGGCACTTGAGAAAAACCAGAAAATTCTCCCCTGCAGGTGGAATGACGCCCTTGTCTGCGGGGTCATCTCAGGAGAAATCACCCCTTTCCTCCTAGAACACGAAAGTCCCTTCACACCCTTGTTGTGACCAAAGAAGTACCCCGCTCAACCCATCCCCACTCGAGAGGAACCCCGAGGGTCCTGCCAAGACTCAAGAGGAGCCCCATTTTCCACAGCTGAAATCCAGATAAGGGGCCTTTTCCCTGCTCCATCGGGAAAGGATTTCCGGAGCACCCCTAGCATCCCAAGAGGTGGCCTCGCATGAGGAGAGTCGGGAGGACACTAAGGTGTCCGACCACCACTCCCCAAGATCCTCAAATGCCTCGTCCACTCCAGATGAACATGACTGGCTGCCCTGTCTCGACTGTCATCCTGAGGCTCGACTCCCAACACACTGGCACGTGAGACAGCCCTGGAGTACCTCGAAGGCAATCCACAGATCCCCGTATCCGCTTTACTCGGAGCCGGACACTGCCGCTGCCCTTGGGGAAGAAAGAGCCGTGCAAGTCTCCAGGCGAGAAGAGGCCACACTCTCTTGTGGGGGCTCCAGATTAACCTCAAGACCTATGAAAGCATGAGTGAGGAAATCTCAGATTCAACCGCAGCACCAGACGAGGACTGAGGACCCAGCGATGACTGGGGAGGAATCCCCAGAGGTGCCTCACAACTCACACTGAGATTGGCCTCTCCTGAGGATACAGAGGCGGGTCTCTGGGTTCCCCATCGTAAATCGAGAGGACCCCGCCACAACTCGAGAAAAAACGTAAGCTTCTCCCCTGCAGTCGTGGTGTGGCCCTAGTCCACAACGGCATCTCAGGGGAATTTACCCGGTCCCTCGTGGACCTCCAAAGGCTCCTTCACACCCTTGCTGTGACCCAAGAAGGTCCCCGCCCCACCCGTCCCCTCTTGAGAGAAACCATAAGGGTCCCACCAGAATCAAGAGGGCCCCCATTTTCCCCTGCTGAGCTCCAGATGACTGGCCCTTTCCATGCTATGTCGGGAAAGGTTTCGCGGTGTTCCCCTCGCATCCCAAGAGGAGGTGCTCGCACCTGGAATTCCAGAGGAGTCTCACTGGTCGGGACACCATTCCTCAAGACCCCCAAATGCCTCATCCAATTCAGATGAACCTGACATCCCTGCACTGCCTCGACTGTAACCCCAAGGCTCAACTCCGGCTCACGGGCACGTGTGACAGCCCTAGGGTACCTGGAGCGCAAGCCATAGATCCCTGTATCCACTCGACAGGGACCCAGACACTGTTACTGCAGTTGTGAAGGAAAGCGGCCATGCACGTCTCCGGTCGAGACAACGTCTGACTCACCCCTGCGGGCTCCTGGGGTAGCCCAATACAAATGTCAGCACCGGTGAGGCAATCTCAGGCTGCAGCCTCAGCACCATATGGTGCCTGAGGGCCCGGCGCCACTGGGGAGGAATCCCCAGATGGGCCTCGCCCCTCCCACAGAGACTGGCCTATCCTGTGGACACAGGGGAGGATCCCTGTGGTCCCTGTAGTAACTCGAGTGGACCCTGCTGCAACTCGAGAAAAACCAGAAGATTCACCCTTGGAGGCGAGTGAAGCCCTTGTCCACTGCGGCATCCCGGGAGAAATCACCCGTTCCCTCTTGGACCTGGAAATCCTCTTTCACACCCTTGCTGTGACCCAAGAAGTTCCCCGCCCAACACGTCCCCACTCGAGAGGACCGCTGAGGGTCTCACCGCAAATCAACAGGAGCTCCATTTTCCAATGCTCAGCTTCAGATGAGGGGCCCGTTCCCTGCTCCATCGGGAAAGTTTTCCCGGCTCTCCCCTTGCATCCCAAGAGGAGGCACTCACACCAGGCGAGTCCAGAGAAGCCTATGGCGTCGGGTCACATTTCTGCAAGACCCCCAAATGCCTAGTCCACTCCAGATGATTGTGACAGTCCTGCACTGCCTCAACTGTCAACCCGAGGCTCGACGCTGGCACACTGGCACGTGTGATAGCCCTGGGGTACCTCGAGATCAAGCCATTGATCCCTGTATTCTCTCAACAAAGACTCAGACACTGTTGTTGCAGTTGGGGAGGAAAGCAGCTGTTCACATCCCCAGGCGATAGGAGGCCTGACTCCCCTGTGGGGCTCCAGGGGAACTCCAAGACATATGACAGCATGGGCGAGGCAAATACAGGCTCCTGCCTCAGCACCAGATGAGGACTGATTACCCGGCGACGTCTTGGAAGGAATCCCCACAAGTGCCTCCCAACTCGTATGGAGACTGTCCTCTCCTGAGGCCACAGGGACGGGTCCCTGGGGTCCCCGTCGTAACTCAAGAGGACCCCGCTGAATCTCAAGAAAATCCAGAAGCTTCTCCCCTGAAGGGAGGGTGAGTCCCTGTCTGCTGCAGCATCTCGGGGGAAATCACCCCTTACCTCTTGAACTTCGAAAGGCTCCTTCATTTCCTTGTCATGACCTAGGAAGTTAGCCGCCCCAACCGTCCTCACTCGAGAGGATCCCCAAGGGTCCCGCCATGACTCAAGAGGAGCCCCGTTTTCCAAAGCTGAGCTCCAGATGAGGGGCCCTTTCCCTGCTTCATTGGGAAAGGATTTCCGACGATCCCCTTGCATACCAAGAGGTGGCCTCCCATCAGGAGAGACGGGAGGAGCCTCAGGTGTCCAACCACCACTCCCCAATATCCCCAAATGCCTCGACCACTACAGATGAACATGACTGCCCTGCACAGTTTCGACTGTCACCCCGAAGCTCGATCCCGACACACTGGCACGTAAGACATCCTGGAGTACCTCGATGGCAAGACACAGATCTCTTTGTCCATTTTACTAGGAGCTGGACACTGAAGCTGCAGTTGGGGAAGAAAGAGACCGTGCAAGTCTCCAGGTGAGTAGAGGCCTGACTCCGCTGTGGGGGTTCCAGGGTAACCGCAAGACCTATGAAAGCATGAGCGAGGAAATCTCAGGCTCCGATCTCAGCACCAGACGAGGACTGAGGACCCAGCGATGACTGAGGAGGATTCCCCAGAGGCCCCTCGCAACTCACACTGAGAATGGCCTCTCCTGCGGATGCAGGGGCGGGTCCCTGGGGTCCCGGTCGTAACTCGAGAGGACCCTACCACAATTCGAGGAAAACCGAAAGCTTCTCCCTTCCAGGTGTGGTGTGGCCCTTGTCCGAAATGGCATCTCAGGGGAATTCACCCCATCCCTTGTGGACCTCAAAAGACTACTTCACACCCTTGCTGTAAATGAAGAAGTTCCCGCCCGACCCGTCCCCACTCGAGAGGTACGCCAAGGGTCCTGCCAAGACTCAGGAGGAGCCCCGTTTTCCCCTGCTGAGCTCCAGATGAGGGGCCTTTTCCGTGCTCCATCGGGAAAGGTTTCACGGTGTTCCCCTTGCATCCCAACAGGAGGTGCTCGCACCTGGAAAGTTGGGAGGAATCTCACAGTTTGGGCCACCATTCCCCAACACCCCCAAATGCTTCGTCCACTTCAGATGAACCTGACTGCCCTGCCCTGCCAAGACTGTAACCCCGAGGCTCGACTCAGTCACACTGTCACGTGTGATAACCCTGGGGTATGTCGAGGTCAAGCCACTGATCCCTGTATCCGCTCCACATGGACCCAGACAATGTTGCTGCAGTTGGGGAGGAAAGCATCTGTGCACAACCCCAGGAAAGATGAGGCCTGACTCCCCAGTGGGGGCTCCAGGGGTTCCTGAAGAACTATGTCAGCATGGGCGAGGCAAGCACAGGTTCCAGCCTCAGCACCAGACGAAGACTGAGGACCCAGCAACGTCTTGGGAGGAATCCCCACAGGTGCCTCGCAACTCCCATGGAGACTGACCTCTCCTGAGGCCAGAGGGGCAGGTTTCTGGGGTCCCTGATGTAACTCGAGATGACCCCGCCGCAGCTAGAGAAAAACAAGAAGCTTCTCCCCTGCAGGGAGGGTGAGTCCCTTGTCCACTGCAGCATCTCGGGGTAAATCACCCCTTCTCTCTTGGACCTCGACAGGCTCTTTCATTCCCTTGATGTGACCTAGGAAGTACCCCACCCAAACCATCCCCACTTGATAGGAACCCCGAGGGTCCCGCCGCAAATCAAGAGGAGCCCCGTTTCCACTGCTGAGCTGCAAATGAGGGGCCCATTCCCTGTTCCATTGGGAAAAGATTTCCGGTGCTCCCTTCCCATCCCCAGTGGTGGCCTCACATCAGGAGTGTCAGGAGGAGACTCAGGTGTCCAATCACCACTCCCCAAGATCCCCAAATGCCTCGTCCACTCCAGATGAACATGACTGACCTGCACTGTCTCGACTGTCTTCCCGAGGCTCGACTCCCAACACACTGATATGTGAGACAGCCCAGGAGTACCTCGATGGCAAGCCACAGATCCCTGTGTCTGCTTTATGGGGAGCCGGACACTGAGGCTGCAGTTGGAGAAGAAAGAAGCCGTGCAAGTCTCCAGGCGAGAAGAGGCCCGACTCACCGGTGAGGACTCCAGTGTAACCTCAAGACCTATGAAAGCATCAGCGAGGAAATCTCAGACTCTGACGTCAGCACCAGATGAGGACTGAGGACCTGAGGTGACTGGGGAAGTATCCACAGAGGCGCCTTGCAACTCGCACTGAAAATGGCCTCTCCTGAGGATACAGGGGCGGGTCCCTGGGTTCCTCTTCGTAAAGCGAGTGGACCCCGCCGAAACGCGAGAAAAACCGGAAGCTTCTCCCCTGCAGGCATGGTGTGGCCCTTGTGTGCGCCGGCATCTCAGGGGAATTCATCCCGTCCCTCGTGGACCTCGACAGGCTCCTTCACAACCTTGCTGTGATTCAAGAAGTTACCCGCCCCACCCGTCCCCACTAGAGAGGAACCCGGATGGTCCCACCAAGACTCAAGAGGAGCTCGGTTTTCCCCTGCTGAGCTCCAGATGAGGGGCCCTTCCCTGCTCCATGGGGAAAGGTTTCCCTGTGTTCCCCTCGCATCCCAAGAGGAGGTGCTCACACCTGCAGAGTCGGAAGGAGTCTCACAGATTGGGCCACCATTCCTGAAGACCCCCAAATGCCTCGTCCACTCCAGATGATCCTGACTGCCCTACACTGACTCGACTGTCACCCCGAGGCTCGACTCCGGCACACTGGCACGTGTGACTGCCCTTGGGTACCACGATGGCAAGCCACAAATCCCTGTGTTTTCTCGACAGGTACCCGGACACTGTTGCTGCAGTTGGGCAGGAAAGCGGCCGTGCACGTCTCCAGGTGAGACGAGGACTGACTCCCCTGTGGGGGCTCCAGCACTAACCCAAGTCCTATGTCACCATGGGCAAGGCAAGCTCAGGCTCCAGCTTCAGCAGCAGGCCAGGACTGAGGACCTGGCGACGACTGGGGAGGAATCCCCAGAGGCGCCTCACAAATCATTCGGAGACTGTCCTCACCTGTGGCCCCAAGGGCGGGTTTCTGAGGTCCTGTCGTAACTCAAGAGGACCCCACCGGCACTCGAGAAAAACCAGAAACTTCTCCCCTGCAGGTGGAGTGAGGACCTTGTCCACAGGGTCATCTCAGGAGAAATCACCCCTTCCCTCCTAGACCTCGGAATTCCCTTCACACCCTTGTTGTGACCAAAGAAGTTCCTCGCCCCACCAGTCCCCATTCGAGAGGAACCCCGAGGCTCCTGCCAAGACTCAAGAGGAGCCCCTTTTTCCCCGGCTGAGCTTTAGATGATGGGACCTTTCCCTGCTCCATCGGGAAAGTGTTCACGGCTCTCCCCTGGCATACCAAGAAGAGGCGCTCGAACGAGGAGAGACAGGAGGAGCCTCAGTGGTCGGTCCATCATTCCCAAGACCCGCAAATGCCTCGTCCATCCTGATGAATCTCACTGCCCTGCACTGCCTCGACTGTCACCCCAAGACTCGACTCCCGACACACTGGCACGTGTGACAGCCCTGGGGTACCTCGAGGGCAAGCCACAGATCCCTGTGTCTGCTCGAAGGGGTGCCGTACACTTTTGCTACAAATGGGCAGGAAAGTGGCAGTGCACGTCTCCAGACGAGACGAGCCTGACTCCCCTGTGGGAGCTCCAGGGGAACCCCAAGACGTACATCAGCATGGGCGAGGCAAGCTCAGGCTGTGGCCTCAGGACTAGACAAAGCATGGGGACCCGGTGATGGCTGGAGAGAAATACCCAGTGGCAACTCGCATGGAGACTGACCCCTCCTGAGGCCACAGGGGTGGGTCCCTGAGGTCCGAGTCGTAAATCGAGAGGACCCCCCCGCAACTTGAGAATACCAGAAGCTTCTCCCTTGCAGGTGGGGTGAGGCCCTTGTCCAGTGCAGCATCCCGGGGGAAATCACCTGTTCCCACTTGGACCTTGAAATGCTCCTTCACACCCTTACTGAGACCCAAGAAGTTCCCCAACCCACCCATCCCCACTCGAGAAGACGGCCGAGGTTCCCGCCGCAACTCAAGAGGAGCCCAGTTATCCCCTGCTGAGATCCAGATAAGGGGCCCTTTCGCTGCTACATCAGGAAAGGTTTTCAGGAGCTCCCCTCGAATCCCAAGAGGTGGCCTCGCATCAGGAGAGTTGGTAGGAGACTCAGGTGTCCGACCACCACTCCCCAAGATCCTCAAATGCCTCGTCCACTCCAGATGAACATGACTGCCTGCCCTGTCTCGACTGTCACCTCGAGGCTCGACTATCGACACACTGGCACGTGAGACAGCCCTGGAGTACCTCGAAGGCAAGCCACAGATCCCTGTATCCGCTTTACTCGGAGCCAGACACTGCCGCTGCAGTTTGGGAAGAAAGAGGCCGTGCAAGTCTCCAGGCGAGAAGAGGCCACACTCCCTTGTGGGGGCTCCAGATTAACCTCAAGACCTATGAAATCATGAGTGAGGAAATCTCAGATTCAACTGCAGCACCGTACGAGGACTGAGGACCCAGCAATGACTGGGGAGGAATCCCCAGAGGCGCCTCACAACTCGCACTGAGATTGGCCTCTCCTGAGGATACAGGGGCCAGTCTCTGGGGTCCCCGTGGTAAATCGAGAAGACCCCGCCACAACTCGAGAACAACCTGAAGCTTCTCCCCTGCAAGTGTGGTGTGGCCCTTGTCCACAACGGCATCTCAGGGGAATTCATCCTGTCCCTCGTGGACCTCCAAAGGCTCCTTCACACCCTTGCTGTGACCCAAGAAGTTTCCCGCCTCACCAGTCCCCATTTGAGAGGAACCCCAATGGGCCCGCCAAGACTCAAGAGGAGTCCTATTTTCCCCTGCTGAGCTCCCGATGATTGGCCCTTTCCCTGCTCCATCAAGAAAGGTTTCGTGGTGTTCCTCTCGCATCCCAAGAGGAGGTGCCTGCACTTGCAAAGTCGAGAGGAGTCTCACAGGTTGGGCTACCATTCCCCAAGACCCCCAAATGCCTCGTCCACTTCAGAAGAACCTGACTGCCCTGCACTGCCTCGACTGTAACCCCAAGGCTCGACTCCGGCACACTGGCACATGTGAAAGCCCTAGGATACCTCGAGCGCAAACCATAGATCCCTGTGTCCCCTCGACAGAGACCCGGACACTGTTACTGCACTTGGGAAGCAAAGCGTCCGTGCACATCTCCAGTGGAGACGAGGCCTGACTCCCCTCTGCAGGCTCCAGGGGAAGCCCAATACAAATGTCAGCATGGCCGAGGCAATCTCAGGTTGCAGCCTCAGCACCAGATGGGGACTGAGGACCTGGCGCCACTGGGGAGGAATCCCCAGATGTGCCTCACCCCTAGCATGGAGACTGGCCTATCCTGGGGTCACAGGGGTGGATCCCTGTGGTTCCAGTCATAACTATAGAGGACCCTGCCGCAACTCGTGTAAAACCAGAAGCTTCACCCTTGCAGGCGGAGTGAGAACCTTGTTCGCTGCGGCGTCCCAGGGGAAATCACCCGTTCCCTCTTCAACCTCCAAATGATCTTTCACATCCTTGCTGTGACCAAAGAATTTCCCCGCCCCACACGTCCCCACAAGAGAGGACTGCCGAGGGTCCTGCCGTGACTCATCAGGAGCTCCATTTTCCCATGCTCAGCTCCAGATGAGGGGCCCTTTCCCTGCTCCATCAGGAAAGGGTTCTCGTCTTCCCCCTCGCATCCCAAGAGGAGGCACTCACACCAGGCGAGTCCAGAGAAACCTCAGGTGTTAGGTCACATTTCCCAAGACCCCCAAATGCCTAGTCCAATCCAGATGAATCTGACTGTCCTGCACAGCCTCGACTGTCACCCCGAGGCTCGACTCCGGCACACTGGCACGTGTGATAGCCCTGGGGTACCTCGAGGTGAAGCCACTGATCCCTGTATCCGCTCAACAGGGACCTGAACACTGTTGCTTCAGTTGGGGAGGAAAGCGTCTGTGCACGTCCGCAGGCGAGACGAGGCCTGACTCCCGGGTGTCCCCGTTGTAACCAGAGAGGTTCCCGCCACAACTCGAGAAAAACCAGAAGCTTCTCCCCTGCAGGGTGGGTGAGTCCCTTGTCCGCTGCAGCATCTCGGCCGAAATCACCCTTTCCCTACTGGACCTCAAAAGGCTCCTTCATACCCTTGTTGTGATCTAGGAAGTTGCCCGCCCCAACCGGCCCCTCCTGAGAGGAACCCCTAGGATCTCGCCTCGACTCAAGAGGAGCCCCGCTTTCCCCTGCTGAGCTCCAGATGAGGGGCCCTTTCCCTGCTCCATCGAAAAAAGGTTTTCCGGCGCTGCCCTCGTATCCCAAAGGAGGCCTCGCATCTGGAGAGTTGGGAGGGACTTAGGTGTCCGACCACCACTCCCCAAGATCCCCAAATGCCTTGTCCACTCCAGATGAACATGCCTGCCAGGGACTGTTTCAACTGTCACCCCGAGGCTCGGCTCCCAGCACACTGGCACTTGAGACAGCTCTGGAGTACCTCGATGGCAAGCCACATATCACTGTGTCTGCTTTACAGGGAGCCGGACACTGCCGCTGCAGTTGGGGAAGAACGTGGCCATGAAAGTCTCCAGGCGTGAAGAGTCCTGACTCCCCTGTGGGGGCGTCAGAGTAACCTCAAGAACTATGAGACCAGGAGGGAGGTTATCTCAGGCTCTGACGTCAGCACCAGACAAGGACTGTGGACCCGGGGATGACTAGGGAGGAATCCCCAGAGGACCCTTGCAACTGGCACTGAAAATGGTCTCTCCAGAGGATACAAGGGCGGGTCCCTGGGGTCCCCATCACAACTGTAGAGGACCCCGCCGCAACTTGAGAAAAACCGGAAGCTTCTCCCTTGCAGGTGTGCTCTTGCCTTTGTCCGCAAGCGCATCTCAGGGGAATTCACCCCGTCCCTCATGGACCTCGAAAGTCTCCTTCACACCCTTGCTGTGACCCAAGAAGGTCCCCGCGCCACACGTCCCCACTCTCGAGGAACCCCAAGGGTCCCGCCAAGACTCAAGAGGAGCCCCGTTTTCCACTGCTGAGCTCCAGATGACCGGCCCTTTCCATGCTATGTCGGGAAAGGTTTCGCGGTGTTCCCCTCACATCCCAAGAGGAGGTGCTCGCACCTGGAATTCCAGAGGAGTCTCGCTGGTCGGGACACCATTCCTCAAGACCCCCAAATGCCTCGTCCAATTCAGATGAACCTGACATCCCTGCACTGCCTCGACTGTAACCCCGAGGTTCAACTCCGGCACACTGGCACGTGTGACAGCCCTAGGGTACCTCGAGTGCAAGCCATAGATCCCTGTATCCGCTCGACAGGGACCCAGACACTGTTACTGCAGTTGTCAAGGAAAGCGGCCCTGCACATCTCCGGTCGAGACAATGTCTGACTCACCTCTGCGGGCTCCTGGGGTAGCCCGATAAAAATGTCAGCACGGGCGAGGCAATCTCAGGCTGCAGCCTCAGCACCAGAAGGGGAATGAGGACTTGGCGCCACTGGGGAGGAATCCCCAGATGAGCCTCGCCCCTCGCACGGAGACTGGCCTATCCTGGGGCCACAGGAGCGGATCTCTGTGGTCCCCGTCGTAACTCGAGAGAACCCCCCTGCAACTCGAGTAAAACCAGAAGCTTCACCCTTGCAGGCCGATTGAGGCCCTTGTCCACTGCGGCGTCATGGGGGAAATCACCCGTTCCCTTTCAGACCTCGAAATGTTCTTTCACATCCTTGCTGTGACCCAAGAAGTTCCCCGCGCCACACGTCCCCACAGGAGAAGACTGCCGAGGCTCCCACCGTGACTCAACAGGAGCACCATTTTCCCATGCTCAGCTCCAGATGAGGGGCCCTTTCCCTGCTTCATCAGGAAAGGGTACCGGGCACCCCCCTCGCATCCTAAGAGGAGGCACTCACACCAGGCGAGTCCAGAGAAGCCTCAGGAGTCAGGTCACATTTCCGGAAGACCCCCAAATGCCTCGTCCACTCCAGATGAACATGACAGCCCTGCACTGCCTCGACAGTCACCCCGAGGCTCGACTCCCAACACACTGGCACGTGAGACAGTCCTGGAGTACCTCGATGGCAAGCCACAGATCCCTGTGTCCACTTTACGGGGAGACGGACACTGCTGCTGCAGTTGGGGATGAAAGAGGCCATGCAAGTCTCCAGGCGAGACGAAGCCTGACTCGCCTATGGGGGCCCAGGGGAACACCAAGACCTACGAAAGCATGAGCGAGGAAATCTCAGGCTCCAAACTCAGCACCTGACGAGGACTGAGGACCAGGCGATGACTGGGTGGAATCCCCAGAGGTGCCTCGCAACTCGCACTGAGAATGGCCTCACCTGAGGATACAGGGGCAAGTCCCTAGGGTCCCGTCGTAACTCGAGAGGACCCCGCCACAACTGGAGAAAAACCAGAAGCTTCTCCCCTCCTGGAGTGTTGTTGCCCTTGTCCAAAACAGCATCTCAGGGGAATTCACCCCGTCCCTCTTGGACCTCCAAAGGCATCTTCACATCCTTGATGTGACTCAAGAAGTTCCACGACCCACCAGTCGCCACTCGAGAGGAACCCCAAAGGTCCTGCCAAGACTAAAGAAGAGCCCTGTTTTCCCATGCTGAGCTCCAGATGAGGGGCCCTTTCCTTGCTCCATCAAGAAAGGGATCGCGGTGTTACCCTCGCATACCAACAGGTGGTGTAAGAACCTGGAAAGTCGGCGGGAGTCTCAAAGTTTGAGCCACTGTTCCCCATGATACCCAAATGCCTCGTCCACTTCAGAAGAACCTGACTGCCCTGCACTGCCTCAACTGTAACCCCGACGCTTGACTCTGGCACACTGGCATGTGTGACAGCCCTAGGGTACCTGGATCACAAGGCATAGATCCCTGTATCCGCTCAACAGGGACCTGGACACTGCTACTGCAGTTGGGAAGGAAAGCAGCCGAGCACGTCTTGTCGAGTCGAGACCTGACTCCCCTCTGTTGGCTCCAGAGTAACCTCAAGGCCTATGGAACCATGAATGAGGAAATCTCAGGCTCCGACCTCAGCACCAGACAAGGACTGAGGACCCGGCGACGACTGGGGAGAAATCCCCAGAGACGCCTGGCAACTCACACTGAGACTGGCCTCTCCTGAGAATACAGGGGCGGGTCCCTGGGGTCCCTGTCGTAACTCAAGAGGACCCCACCACAACTCGAGAAAAACCGGAAGCTTCTCCCCTGCAGGGAGGGTGAGTCCCTTGCCCGCTGCAACATCTCGGGGTAAATCAACCCTTCCCTCTTGGATCTCTAAAGGCTCCTTCATACCCTTGTTGTGACCTAGAAAGTTCCCCGACCCAACCGTCCCCACTCGAGAGGAATCCCGAGGATCCCACCGTGACTCAAGAGGAGCCCCGTTTTCCCCTGCTGAGCTTCAGATGGGGAGCCCTTTCCTTGCTCCATTGAGAAAGGTTTTCCGGCGCTCCCCTCGCACCCCAAGAGGTGGCCTCGCATCAGGAGAGTCAGAGGATCCTCAGGTGTCTGACCACCACTCCCTAAGATCCCCAAATGCCTCCTCCACTCCAGATGAACATGACTGCCATGCACTGTCTCGACTGTCACCGTGAGGCTCGACTCCTTACACAAGGGCAGGTGAGACAGCCCTGGAGTACCTCGATGGCAAGCCACAGATCCCTGTGTCCGCTTTATGGGGAGCCGGACACTGCAGCTGCAGTTGGAGAAGAAAGAGGCCATGCAAGTCTCCAGGCCAGAAGAGGCCCGACTCCCCTGTGAGGACTCCAGTGTAACCTCAAGACCTATGAAAGAGCATCAGCGAGGAAATCTCAGACTCCGACGTCGGCACCAGACCAGGACTGAGGACCTGGGGTTACTGGGGAAGTATCCACAGAGGCGCCTGGCAGCTCGTACTGAGAATGGCCTCTCCTGAGGATACAGGGGCGGGTCCCTGGAGTCGCCATCGTAACTCGAGATATCCCCGCCTAAATTTGAAAAAAACCGGAAGCTTCTCCCCTGAAGGCGTGGTGTGGCTCTTGTACGTAAGGGCATCTCACAGGAATTCACCCCGTCCATCGTGGACCTCAAAAGGCTCCTTCACACCCTTGCTGTGACCCAAGAAGTTCACCGCCCGACCCGTCCCCACTCAAGAGGAACACCAAGGGTCCCACCAAGCATCAAGAGGAGTCCCATTTTCCCCTGGTGAGCTCCAGATGAGGGCCCTTTCCCTGCTCCGTCGGGAAAGATTTTGCAGTGTTCCCCTCACATCCCAGAGGAGGTGCTCTCACCTGGAATGTCGGGAGGAGTCTAACAGATTGGGCCACCATTCCCCAAGACCCTCAAATGCCTCGTCCACTTCAGATGAACCTGACTGCCCTGCACTGCCTCAACTGTAAACCCGAGGCTCGACTGCGGCACACTGACACGTGTGACTGCACTAGGGTACCTCGAGTGCAAGCCATAGATCCCTGTATGCGCTCGATAGTGACCTGGACACTGTTACCGCAGTTGGGAAGGAAAGCGGCCGTGCACGTCTCCAGTGGAGACCAGACCTGACTCCCCTCTGCGGGCTCCAGGGGAAGGCCAATACAAATGTCAGCACGGGCGAGGCAATCTCAGGCTGCAGCCTAAGCACCAGAAGGGAACTGAGGACTTGGCGCTACTGGGGAGGAATCCCCAGATGTGCCTCGCCCCTCGCAGGGAGCCTGGTCTATCCTGGGGCCACAGGGGCCGATACCTGTGGTCCCCGTCGCAACTCGAGGGGACCCCACCGCAACTCGAGAAAAACCAGAAGCTTCACCCTTGCAGTCTGAGTGAGGCCTTGTCCACTATGGCGTCCCAGGGGAAATTATCCGTTCCTTTTTGGACCAGGAAATGCTCTTTCACACTCTTGCTGTGACAAAGGAAGTTTCCCGCCCCACACATCCCCACTCGAGATGACCGCCAAGGGTCCCGCCATGACTCAGCAGGAGCTCCATTTTCCCATGTTCAATTCCAGATGAGGGGCCCTTACTCTGCTCCATCGGGAAAGGATTCCTGACTCTCCCCTCGCATCCCAAGAGGAGGCAAACACACCCGGCGAGTCCAGAGAAGGTTCAGGCTTTGGGGTCCCATTTCCGCAAGACCCCCAAAAGCATAGTCCACTCCAGATGAATTTGACTGTCCTGCACTGCCTCGACTGTCACCCCAAGGCTCGACTCCAGCACAGTGGCATTTGTGATAGCCCTGGGGTACCTCTAGGTCAAGACACTGTTCCCTTATCCACTCTTCGGGGACCCGGAAACTGTTGCTCCAGTTGGGGATAAAACCGGGTGTGCACGTCCCCAGGACAGATGAGGTCTGACTCCCCTATAGGGGCTTCAGAGGAACCCCAAGTCCTAAGTCAGCATGGGCGAGGCAAGCACAGGCTCCAGTCTCAGCACCAGATGAGGTCTGAGGACCCGGCGACATCTCAGGAAGAATCCCCACAGGTGTCTCTCAACTCGCATGGAGACTGACCTCTCCTGAGGCCACAGCAGTGGGTCCTGGGGTCCCCGTCGTATCTCGAGAGGACCCCGCCGCAATTCGAAGAAAACCAGAAGCTTCTCCCCTGCAGGGAGGGTGAGTCCCTAGTCCGCTGCAGCATCTCAGGTGAAATCACCTCTTCCCTCTTGGACCTCGAAAGGTTACTTCATACCCTTGTTGTGACCTTGGAAGTTCCCTCCCTGACTGTCCTCACTCGAGAGGATCCCCGAGGGTCCCGCTGCAAATCAAGAGGAGCCCCATTTTCCCCTGCTGAGCTCCAGATAAGGGGCCCTTTTTCTGCTCCATCAGGAAAGGTTTTTTGGCGCTTTCCTCGCATCCCAAGAGGTGGCCTCACATCAGGAGAGTCTGGAGGAGTCTCAGGTGTCCGACCACCACTCCCCAGGATCCCTAAATGCCTCGTCCACTCCAGATGAACATGACTGCCCTGCACATTCTCGACTCTCACCCCGAGGCTCGACTCCCATCAAACTGGCATGTGAGACAGCCCTGGAGTACCTCGATGGCAAGCCACAGATACCAGTGTCCGCTTTACGGGGAGCCAGACACTGCCACTGCAGCTGGGGAAGAAAGAGGTCGTGCAAATCTCCAGGCGAGAAGAGGCCTGAGAACACTGTAGGGGCTCCAGAGTAACCTCAAGACCTATGAAAGCATGAGCGAGGAAATCTCAGACTCTGATCTCACCACCAGAAGAGGACTGAGGACCCGGCGATGACTGGGGAGGAATCCCCAGAGGCACCTTGCAACTCGCACAGAGAATGGCCTCTCCTGAGGATACAGGGGCAGCTCCCCGGTCCCTGTTGTAACTCGAGAGGACCCCGCGGCAACTGGAGAAAAACAGGAAGTTTCTCCCCTGCAGGCGTGCTGTGGCCCTTGTCCGCAACGGCATCTCAGGGGAATTCATCCCGTCCCTCATGGACCTCGAAGGCTCCTTCACACCTTTGCTGTGACCCAGGAAGTTCCCCGCCCAACCCGTTGCCACTCGAGTCTAACCCCAAGTGTCCCGCCAAGACTCAAGAACAGCCCCGGTTTACCCTGCTGAGCTCCAGATGAGTGGCCCTTTCCTGCTCCGTCGGGAAAAGTGTTGTGGTGTTCCCCTTGCATCCCAAGAGGAGATGCTCCCACCTGGAATGTCGGGAGGAGTCTCCCAGGTTGGGCCACCAATCCACGAGATCCCCAAATGCCTCGTCCACTTCAGATGAACCTGACTGTCCAGCACTGCCTCTACTAACCCCGAAGCTCGAATCCGGCACACTGGCACGTGTGACAGCCCTAGGGTACCTCAAGCGCAAGACATAGATCCCTGTATCCGCTGGAAAGCGACCCGGACACTGTTACTGCAGTTGGGAAGGAAAGCGGCCGTGCACGTCTCCAGTTGAGACGAGGCCTGACTCCCCTCTGCGGTTTCCAGGGGAAGCCCAATACAAATGTCAGCAGGGACTAGGCAATCTCAGGTTGCAGCCTCAGCACCAGATGGGGACTGAGGACCCGACGCCACTGGGGAGGAATGCCCAGATGGGCTTCACCCCTCGCACGGAGACTGGCCTATCCTGTGGACACAGGGGAGGATCTCTGTGGTCCCTGTAGTAACTCGAGAGGACCCTGCCGCAACTCGAGAAAAACCAGACGCTTCACCCTTGCAGGCGAGTGAGGCCCTTTTCCGCTGCGGCATCCCGGGAGAAATCACCCGTTTCCTCTTGGACCTGGAAATCCTCTTTCACACCCTTGCTGTGACCCAAGAAGTTCCCTGCCCCCAATCCCCACTCGAGAGGAACGCGCGTGTCCTGCCACGATTCAAGAGGAGCTCCATTTTCCCATGCTCAGCTCCAGATGAGGGGCCCTTGCACTGCTCTATCGGGAAAGGTTTCCCGGCTCCCCTCTTGCATCCCAAGAGAAGGCACTCACACCAGGCAAGTCCAGAGAAGCCTCAGGCATCGGGTCACATTTCCACAAGACCCCAAAAAGTGTAGTTCACTCCAGATGAACCTGACTGTCCTGCACTGCCTCGACTGTCACCCCAAGGCCCCACTTCGGCACACTGGCAAGTGTGACAGCCCTGGGGTACCTCGAGTTCAAGCCACTTTTCCCTGTATCCACTCGACAGGGACACGGACACTGTTGCTGCAGTTTGGGAGGAAAGCTGCTGTGCACGTCCCCAGGCGAGACGAGGCCTGACTCCCTTATGGGGGCTTCAGAGGACCCCAAGACTTATGTCAGCAAGGGCGAGGCAAGAACAGGCTCCAGCCTCAGCACCAGAAGACAACTGAGGACCCGGCAACATCTCGGGAGGAATCCCCACATGTGCCTTGAAACTCCCATAGTGAATGGCCTCTTCTGAGTCCACAGGGGTGGGTCCCTGGGGTCCCCGTCATAACTCGAGAGGACACAGCCGCAACTGGAGAAAAACCAGAAGATTCTCCCCTGCAGGGTTGGTGAGTCCCTTGTTCGCTGCAGCATCTCGCGGGAAATCACGCCTTCTCTCTTGGACCTCGAAAGGCTCCTTCTTTCCCTTGTTGTGACCAAGAAAGTTCCCCGCCCCAACAGTCTCCACATGAAAGGAACCCCGAGGGTCCAGCCGTGATTCAAGAGAAGCCCCGTTTTCCCCTGCTGAGCTCCAGATGAGGGGCCTTTCCCTGCTTCATTGGGAAAGGTTTTCCGGCGCTCCTCTCGATTCCCAAGAGGTGGCCTGGCATCAGGAGAGTCGGGAGGAGCCTCAGGTGTCCGACCACCACTCCCCAAGACCCCCAAATGCCTCGTCCACTCCAGATGAACATGACTGCCCTGCACTGTCTCGACTGTCACCCCGAGGCTCAACTCCCAACACACTGGCATGTGAGACAGCCCTGGAGTACCTCGATAGCAAGCCTCAGATCCCTGTGTCCGCATTACGGGGAGCCGGACACTGCTGCTGCAGTTGGGGAAGAAAGAGGACGTTCAAGTCTCCTGGCGACAAGAGGCCTGACTCCCCTGTTTGGGCTCCAGAGTAACCTCAAGACCTAGGAAAGCATGAGCGAGAAAATCTCAGGCTCCGACCACAGCACCAGACGAGGACTGAGGACCCAGCAATGACTGGGGAGGAATCCCCAGAGACACCTTGCAACTCGCACTGAGAATGGCCTCTCCTGAGGATACAGGGGCGGGTCCCTGGGGTCCCCATTGTAACTCGAGAGGACCCCACCGCAACTCGAGAAAAACCGGAAGCTTCTCCCCTGCAGGCGTGGTGTGGCCCTTGACTGCAACGGCATCTCAGGGGAATTC
>SJYW01002056.1:199013-227399 GCA_006410735.1 Raphicerus campestris | reverse complement strand
GAAATATTATTCAGCCATAAAAGAATGAAATCATACTATTTGCAGCTCTACACAGATGAACCTAGAAATTACACTAAGTGAAGTAAGTCAGAAAGAGAAAAATCAGTAGCATATGATGTCACTTATGTGTGAAATCTCAAATATAACACAAATGAACTTATTTTTAAAAGAGAAAGAGGCTTATAGACATAGAAAACAAAGGTTACCAAAGGAGAAAGGAGGTGGAGGACAGATAAATTAGGAGTTTGGGGATTAACAGATACAAACTACTACATATAAAATAGATAAACAGCAAGCTCGTAAATATTCACAAATCAATCAATGTGATACACCGTATTAACAAATTGAAAGATAAAAACCGTATGAGTATCTCAATAGATGCAGAGAAAGCCTTTGACAAGATTCAATATCCATTTATGATAAAAACTCCCCAGAAAGCAGGCATAGGAGGAGCACACCTCAACATAATAGAAACCATATATGAGAAACCTACAGCAAACCTCACTCTCAGTGGTGAAAACGTGAAAGCATTTCCTCTAAAATCAGGAACAAGACAAGTGTGCTCACTCTCACCACTATGATTCAACATAGTTTTGGGAGTTCTAGCCACAGCAATCAGAGAAGAAAAAGAAATGAATCCAGATAGGAAAAGAAAAATAAAATTCTCACTGTCTGCAGGTGACAGTATCCTCTACATAGAAAACCCTAAAGACACCACTAGAAGAATACTAGAGCTAATCAATGAATATAGTAAAGTTGAAGGATATAAAGTTAATACACAGAAATCCCTTGCATTCCTATACACTAACAATGAGAAAGCAGAAAGAGAAATTAAGGAAACAATCCCGGTCACCATTGCAATGAAAATAATAAAGTACTTAAGCATAAATTTACCAAAAGAAACAAAAGACCTATGTATAGAAAACTATAAAACACTGATGAAAGAAATCAAAGATGACACAAATAAGTGGAGAAATATACCATGTTTGTGGGTCAGAAGGATCAATATAGTGAAAATGAGTACATTACCCAAAGCAATCTAAAGATTCAATGAAATCCCTATCAAGCTACCAATGGTATTTTTCACAGAGCTAGAACAGATAATTTCATGATTTGTATGGAAACACAAAATCCTCGAATAGCCAAAGCAATCTTGAGAAAGAAGACTGGAACTGGAGGAATCAACCTGCCTGACTTCAGACTATACTACAAAGCCACAGTCATCAGAACAGTGTGGTACTGGCACAAAGACAGAAATATAGATCAATGTAGCAAAATAGAAAGCCCAGAGATAAATCCATAGACCTATAGGCACCTTATCTTTGATCAAGGAGGCAAAAATATATAATGGAGAAAAGACAAACTCTTTAACAAGTGGTGCTGGGAAAACTGGTCAACCACTTGTAAAAGAATGAAACTAGAACACTTGCTAACACAATACACAAAAATNTGACAAAGGAGGCAAGAATATACAATGGAGAAAAGACAAACTCTTTAACAAGTGGTGCTGGGAAAACTGGTCAACCACTTGTAAAAGAATGAAACTAGAACACTTGCTAACACAATACACAAAAATAAACTCGAAATGGATTAAAGGTCTAAATTTCAGACCAGAAACTATAAAACTCTTATGGGAAAACGTAGGCAGAACACTCTCTGACATAACTCACAGCAAGATCCTCTATGACCCACCTCCCAGAGTAATGGAAATAAAAGGAAAAATAAACAAATGGGACCTAATTAAAATGAAAAGGAAACTATAAGCAAGGTGAAAAGATAGCCTTCAGAATGGGAGAAAATAATAGCAAATGAAAAAACTGACAAAGAATTAATCTCCAAAATATACGAGCAGCTCTTGCAGCTCAATACCAGAAAAATAAATGACTCAATCAAAAAGTGGGCCAAAGAACTAAACAGACATTTCTCCAAAGAAGACTTACAGATGGCTAACAACCACATGGAAAGATGCTCAACATCATCACTCATTATCAGAGAAATGCAAATCAAAACCACAGTGAGGTACCATCTCACACCAGTCAGAATGACTGACATCAAAAAGTCTACAAACAATAAATGCTGGAGAAGGGGTGGAGAAAAGGGAACCCTCTTACTCTGTTGGTGGGAATGCAAACTTGTACAGCCATATGGAGAGCAGTGTGGAGACTCTTTAAAAAACTGGAAATAGAACTGCCATATGACCCAGCAATCCCACTGCTGGGCATACACATGGAGGAAACCAGAATTGAAAGAGACATGTGTACCCCAGTGTTCATTGTAGCACTGTTTATAATAGCTAGGACATGGAGGCAACCTAGATGTCCATTGGCAGATGAATGGATAAGGAAGTTGTGTACATATACACAATGGAATATTACTCAACTATAAAAAAGAACACATTTGAGTCAGTTCTAACGAGGTGGATGAAACTGGAGCCTATTATACACAGTGAAGTAAGTCAGATAGAGAAACACTAATACAGTATATTAATGCCTATATATGGAATTTAGAAAGATGGCAATGGCAACCCTATAGGCAAGGGAGCAGAAGAGACACAGATGTAAAGAACAGACTTTTGGACATAGACTACCTGTCCTAGTTTGATGCATGAAACAGGGCACTTAAAACCTATGCTCTGGGACAACCCAGAGGGATGGGGTGGGGAGGGACGTGGGAAGGGGTTCAGGATGGTGGGACACATGTACTCCCATGACTGATTCATGTTGATTTATGGCAAAAACTACAAAAATATTGTAAAATAATTGCCTCCAATTAAAATAAATAAATAAACAAATAAATTAAAAAACAAGGTCTTGTGTGTATAGCACAGGAAACTATATTCAAGATCCTGTAATAAATTATAACTGAAAATATTCTGAGTTATATGTATTTTAGGTTGGCCAAAAAGTTAATTTGAGTTTTCCTATAACATCTTATGGGAAAACAGGGATGAATTTTTTGGTCAAAGGAGTTTAATATGTATACATAACTTTGTTGCTTACCAAAAACTAACACAACATTGTAAATCATGTATACTTCAATAATAAATAAAGAAATAAAATTTATCTACTTAACATTATTGGAGGAGAGTTGATAATAATACACAGTTTATGTCTAGAGGAGCTGTAATGATGGTCTCTCTTTCATTACTGGTATTGGTAATTTGTGTTTGCTCTTTCTTTTTTTCTTGTTCAGTATATTGTTATTTATCTTATTACACTTTTAAAGAAACCGTTTCTTAGCTTTATAAATTTTCTCTATTGTTTGCCTCCCACATACTTTATTGATTTATGCTCTTATCTTTATTTTTCACTGTCTCTACTTACTTTATGGAGTAGGAAATGGCAACTTCACTCCAGTATTCTTGCCAGGGAAATCCCATGGGCAGAGGAGCCTGGAGGGCTACAGTCCATGGGGCTGCAAAGAGTAGGACACTGAGCACACAGTCTTACTTTAACTTGATCTTTAAAAAAATATATATATAGACACTTAGATCAATGTTTATAAATCTCTCTTATTTTTCCATGTATCTATCCAAAGCTATAAATTCATACCTAAGCTTTAATGAGAATCTCATGTATTTTGATATATTGTTTTCATTATAATTAAAAATTATTTTTCATGTGATTCTTTTTCTGACCCATAGGCTGTTGTTTTTGTTTTTAAAGGTATTTATTTATTTGACCGTGTCAGGACTTAGTTGCGGCATGTGGGATCTTTCCTTGTGGTGCACAGACTGTCTAGTTGTGGCATGCAGGCTTAGTTGTTCTGTGGGATGTGGGGTCATAGTTCCAGACCAGGAACTGAACGCACGTCCCCTGCATTGCAAGGCGGATTCTTAACCACTGGACCACGGGGGAAGTCCCTGTTTTGTTTTTAGGCAATGTGTTATTTAATTTCCACAGATATGGAGATTTTTCTAATTAACCATTTGATTAATTTCTAATTTATTTATGTCATAGTTAGAGATTATACTGGGAGTTATCTCAGTCATTTGGAATTCATTGAGACTTGATTTATGACCCATCATATGGATCTATTTTACTAAATATTGATGTAACTTGCAAAAAAAAATAGGCATTATGTTGAACATGTTGCTCTCTGCTTTCTGCTTTTTCAATTAATTAAACATCTTTAAAATTTTCTATTTACCTCCTGTTTTACAATTTTAGGTATATCTCTTGGATTTATTTTTTGAAGTGATTGCTATGGTGAATTCAATAGGTATTCTTCATTTATCCCATTTGTCCTTAGATTATTTTTATGCCACATATTGTGTGCTCAGTTGCTAAGCCATGTCTGACTCTTTGTGACCCCATGGACTGTAGCCCGCCAGGCTCCTCTGTCCATGGGATTTTTCAGGCAAGAATACTGGAGAGGGTTGCAGTTTCCTACTCTATGGAATTTTCACTCTCCAGGAATCAAACCCATGTCTCTTGCACCTCCTGCTTTGGCAGGTGGACTCTTTACCCTGGGAAGCCCGAGCAAGAGCATATAGCATGATAATTGCAGTAATCAAGGGACAAACACACTCCAGGTCAGAGAAAAGACAGCAAAGCCTATCTTGGGGCAGGATGTCCAGTAGTTACTCTCCAGAAAGCTTTTCCTGATAGACTACTAGGTTGGCCCTGTTTGCTGCACAGGAAAATTGAGGAAAAATGTATATTCCTCTTGCTATTTCATTCAGTAAATACAAAAATTATGAAAANCTTTTTTTTTTTGTATGTCTGAGTAGTACTCTATTGTATGTATATACCACATACTTCAGTTTCAGTTTAGTTGCTCACTTGTATCTGGCTTTTTGTGACCTAATGGACTGCAGCAGGCCAGGCTTCCTTGTCCCTCACCAACTCCTGGAGCTTGCTCAAACTCATGTCCATCGAGTTGGTGATGCCATCCAACCATCTCATCCTCTGTCATCTCCTCCTTCTCCTCCTGCCTTCAATCTTTCCCACCATCAGGGTCTTTTCTAAGGAGTCAGTTCTCATCAGGTGGCCAAAATATTGGAGCTTCAGCATCAGTTCTTCCAATGAATATTCAGGGTTGATTTTCTTTAGGATTGACTGGTTTGATCTCCTCGAAGCCCAAGGGGCTCTCAAGAGTCTTCTCCAACACCACAGTACAAAAGCATCAGTTCTTCGGCACTCAGCTTTCTTTATGGTCTAACTCTCACATCCATACATGACTTCTGGAAAAACCATAGCTTTGATTAGCCGGACCTTTGTCAGTAAAGTAGTCTCTGCTTTTTAATATGCTGTCTAAGTTTGTCAGAGCTTTTCTTCCAAGGAGCAGGAGTCTTTTAATTTCATGGCTGCAGTCACCATCTGCAGTGATTTTGGAGCCCAAGAAAATAAAGCCTGTCGTTGTTTCCTCTTCTATTTGCTGTGAAATAATGGGACCAGATTCCATGATATTAGTTTTTTGAGTGTTGAGTTTTAAGCCAGCTTTTTCACTCTCCTCTTTCACTTTTATCAAGAGGCTCTTTAGTTCCTCTTCACTTTCTGCTACATTAGTTCATCCGTTTGTTGTTAGACACTTAGGTTGTCTCTTTGAACATTTTACCTGTGTTTTAAAATAAGGCCGTGAGATATCTCTGCACCTTTCATCCTGACTCCAACCTTTCCCCCTACTGCTAAGCAGATGATCCCTTTGCCCTTAGGAAGATTTGGGGTGGCAGGGGATTGGGTTAAAATGTCAAAATGATTTCAGATTGCTTTTGGATTCATCTCTACTGTGAGTTTTATGTCTGCTTTCAGCTACATTCTCCCTACTGTTTACTCAGCAAAATTTTCTTGGGAGAAAATTGCCAGACTGAAGGACTTAGTTCTGTGTTTGAGGTTATCCAAGATTCCAATCAATAGTAACGATCATGACAGCACACATGTTATCTTTAAACATTGGCAAATTTTCTCCTGTCTCAGCAGAATCTCTCCATGAAACTCCTCCCAGTAAGAAGCTGCTAGTCTTTTCTCACCTATGAAAAGATTATCCCTCTTGAAGTTTAGTTCATTGAAACTTCTTTGCATCCATCACTTTTGAAAAGCTTTAAATAAATGATGACTTTTTAGTTCATCTAGCTTTTTGTTGTATTGTGGAACTTATAAAAACTTTAGGACTCCATTACTAAACATTGACATCCATGTTCAAAAGTTTCTCTAATGGTTACAAACTTTTGTGGAAACAAGGAAGTGGTAATGATAGAGGAAATAGAGTCACCCTGGAAAAAAAGAATTGCAGGATAGGGATTCACAGTGGTAAGTAAGGGCTGCTTATTGTGTCATTACAAAGCTGGGGCAAAGCCATGGTGCTTCCAAAATGGGAAGTCATTTCCACAAGCTATTTTGCAAAGAGATTATCAGAGTACTGGATGCATCTATGAGAATTCCCAACCCCCTAAATGAGTGACCAACCCAGAATTACAAAACATGTAAGAAGCAACTCCATGAGTGATCACAAGTCCAACATATGGAAAAATTCACATTCAAGAGGTAGTGATAATAGCTAATCTGAAAATGATTTTAAAACAAGTACATTTTATAGCTTCATAGTGATAAAGGACAAGGTCATATCCATGAAACAAGAATAGTTACTCTTGATAAAAAGCCCAACAGTAAGTAATTAAAATGAAAATTCTACAATGGATTGATGGCAGCAATAGTAAGCCAAGCATAAGAGAGAACTGGAAAGCTGGAAGACCAAAGAGCAATTCTGCTAGGATATAGTATGACAAAATGAAAAATATAAGCACAGACTTACAGCAGATTACAGGGAAATCAGAAGGCCACATGGGAAAAATTATGCCTCACATTATACCCCCCAAATATATCCTAAAAGAATCAGAGTACAGTTGAGGACAATATTCTTATAATATATCGGAGAAGAGAATTTTTAAAGTAAGATATAAAAATAAGTAAAAAGATTTANGGAAATCAGAAGGCCACATGGGAAAAATTATGCCTCACATTATACCCCCCAAATATATCCTAAAAGAATCAGAGTACAGTTGAGGACAATATTCTTATAATATATTGGAGAAGAGAATTTTTAAAGTAAGATATAAAAATAAGTAAAAAGATTTATGATTTTGACTTCATTAAAAAAACTTCATATGAAAAAGCCCATAAAGTTTAAAATCAAAGGCACTTTGAAGAGTATTTTTGCTTAATATATAGCATATAAAGATATAAAGAACTTCCACAAATCAGTAAGAACAGCTCTTTAGAGAGCTGATATAAACGGGAAATCCATAGTCAAGGAAATATGAATGGCCAAAAAACTTATGAAAAGATATCACCCTCACTAGAAATCAGGGACATTGAAAGTAAAACAATCAAGAAACGTAATTTTCTTTCATGAAATTGGCAGAAATTTGAAGTTATTCAAAATGTTGCTGATGTAGTTGGGGAAATGAACACTTATTCATGAGTGACAGTCTCTGCAGAACAGTCTGCAATATTTATTAAAACTAAAAATGCATGCACTTTGTGATAGACTGATTCATCTTCTAGAAATCTTGATTGTGTGTGAGAAGGAAGAAGAATAAGAGGGAAGAGATAAGTGATCCAGTGCTTCTGACAAGGTTAATGATGTAGGCAAAGGTAGAGGAGGAACCTAAACCAGATCTGAAATCAATTCGCCCACTGAACATGGCTTAAAGCCTTTCATTCCTTCTGTCAATACTCATAAGGTGTCTAAGAAACAAAACCACCCAGCCCCAAGGAACCTTATTCTTTTCTATATTTCCTCCACTACATCTACCACAGTGGAACAGTTCTAAAAAGTATTTTAGGTTTGGGGAGGAGTAAACATGTCTCAAGTCTATCTCATTGAAACTTCAAGCCTATTTCCTGTAACTTCAGGGAAGCTTTAACGGGTCTGGGAGGAGCAGGGGTAGAAATTAAAGGGAAGGGCAGTAGCAAAGACTCTAGCTTCATCTTGCTGGTTTGTAATACTGCATAAGACATTCCCACTCCACCCCACTTAACTGGTCAGTCCTTCATGCAGTAAGACCATTATAAGGGCTCCCAGTCATGCCTCTGACTTTAACTTCACTTATGACCTCAGAGTGATCAGCTCAAAGATGACTGTGGCCAGAACATTTTTATTGTCAGAGCACCAGCCCCTCAATTCCATTTTTTTGGGCTTGGATTTCTAGAGTTGGATTTGATCTATTGCTCACTGTACGTAAATGTATAAGAATGGGATAATGCAGGATACTAATATGTGGCTGAAACATTTACAAGCTGTGATCCTGTGATCCATCTCTGTTCTTGGGTTGACAATTTTGTAGTAAAATTTTTCTTTGATTTAAGACAAACAAACAAAAAAACCCTCCTCCTCTTGTTTAAATAATTGGGATCATTAAATCCACAAGATAAAAAGCGAGTCTTGGAAGAGGAAAGGATCTAGTCAGAACATGTCTTGAGCCACATGGACTGCAAACCAAAGATGGGTCTCAACTGTAAGGCAGGGTCCCTGAGACAACTGGGCATCCCCTAGGAGGTCATCTCTTTGATCTGAAGCCAGTTCTGAAAAGGATCTTGACCAAAGCCATTTGAACTTCTCGGTTCCTCAGGCTATAGATTAGGGGGTTGAGCGTGGGAGTGATGAGACTGTAGAAGAGGGAGACCACGTTGTCCTGCTGTGGGGTGTGGTAGGTGCCTGGTACCATGTACATGAAGACTGCTGCCCCATAAAAGAGCCCCACCACAGTGATGTGCGAGGAGCAGGTGGTGAAGGCCTTGTGTCGGGCCTCAGTTGAGTGCATGTGAAGAACAGCCCCCAACACATGGCTGTAGGAAGTGGCGATGAGTGACAGAGGCAGCACCAAGATCAGCACCCCAGAGATGGACAGCGCCAACTCGTAGGCAGAGGTGTCCACACAGGAGAGCTTGAGTAGGGCAGGCAGCTCACAGAAGAAGTGGTCCACAGTGCGTGAGGCACAGTAGGGGAAGTGCAGAGTGATGGAGGTCTGGATGGAGGCTACAAGCACGCCTGAAAACCAGGAGGTGCCCACCATGAGCAGGCAGACTTGATGTCTCATGAGCACAGGATAATGCAAGGGGTGGCACACGGCAACGTAGCGGTCATAAGACATGAGGGATAGCAAGACGCCCTCAGAGACACCTATAAGCATCAAGAAGAACATCTGAGCTGCACAGCCTCCAAAGGAGATGGCCCCTTCTTCCTGCAGGAAGTTAGCTGCCATCTTGGGAATGGTGACCAGTGGAAAGCCAACATCCAACAAGGAGAGCTGGCTGAGAAGAAAGTACATGGGCGTGTGAAGCCTGGCATCTGTGTGGATCAGGAAGATCAGAATTGCATTGCCCAGAAGGCCCATCGTGAATATGGCAGCCACCAAGGAGAACAGGGCCAGATGTGGCCCTGAGTGGTTGAAAAGTCCCGTGAGAATGAAGTCCGAAGTCACTGACTGATTTGTTTCCCTCACTCTCTGAGAGGTGTCGCTCATCTGCAGGAAGAACAGGGTATTTGCAAGGCGTCTCAGTGGGGAAAATTTCATCTTATATGACAACTGCAATTGTTTAACAATGAGTGCCTGGAGTCTCTTAAGAAGGACTGATAGGCACATTTAGTCTCAGTAGGAAAAAAACCCCACCATGATAGATTCATTATGGGAAATGGGGAACAGTAAAATAAAGCTCCAATTTTACTATTTCTGTGTAAAAGTCTTGCTTTCACCTTCCAGGAGAGCACTACCCACCAAGACTTGCAGTTAAACCCTCTGTAACCATATTAGAGAGTGCAAGACAGCAGCAGTGGAATCTTGGAACACACTCCATCCCAAATGCCCTGGTGTCAAAGCAGAGATGGGATTCTGAACAGACTAGCATATGAAGTAGGGAGACCTTGCCAAAGATGATAGAAGATAATGAAGTTGCATCCAAAAGCAGTGAGGAAAGGCTCATTGCCAAATTCTTGGATGAGCGAATGAAGAGGGCAAAGTCTGGGAAGAGTCAGTATGGGATGGCATTTAGGATATCAACCCAAGAAGTCTACACTGTAAGGGAATGAATGAACAACAAAGTTTGGAACCCAATGGTCTAGGGTTGTGGGTGATAAGTTGTCCACAATATCAGTCATCTTTCTGAGGCTTGAATTCAAAGGCTAAGACTGGAGAACATTATGCTCCGTGTGTGTATGAAGCACTCAACAAAACCCTGCCAACTGAATACAGTGGACCAGGGAGATGACTGAAGGATCAGGAGGGATCACCCCCACCTAAGAATACTTATCCTTGACCTTCTTGCCTTCATCATCACCACTCAGGAACTCATATTGTACCAGAATACTGTTCACACACGTCATTATCAACACTGGGACTTCTGTCACAGTGATGATGTCAACTATCACCATCAGCAATGAGGAAGTACACAGAAGTGTATACCGAAGTATAGAGAAGCCATCCTGTGAAGACCAGGAGGGTTTGGTGTTGGATAGAGCTAGTAGAGGTCTGCTTCCCAAGATGTCCAAAGGCAGTGGGCTACTTAGAGATGAGGAGGAGTCAGTGTTGGGTGGCTGTCTACTCAAGACCCTCTGGTGCCCAAATCATTGACAACACTTACCTTAAATATCAGGATTTCCCTGATAGCTCAGCTGGTAAAGAATCTGCCTGAAATGTAGAAGACTCCAGTTTGATTCCTGGGTCAGGAAGATCCACTGGAGAAGGGATAGGCTACCCACATCAGTATTATTGGGCTTCCCTTGTGGCTCTGCCTGTAAAGAATCCACCTGCAATGCAGGAGACCTCGGTTCAATCCTTGGGTTTTGGAGATCCCCTGGAGAAGGGAAAGGCTACCCACTCCAGCATTCTTGCCTGGAGAATTCCATGGACTCTATAGTCCACAGGCTTGCAAAGAGTCAGACATGACTGAGTGACTTTCACTTCACTTCATCTTAAATATCTTTCATCTTCTCTGACTTGATTTCTTCTGATTATGAAATCTGGTCTAGAGTTTTCCCTTTGCCTAACCGCTCCCTTCCCTCTCTCTCTGACTATGCTGCGTCTTTGTGACTGTGTGCACCTGTGCTTCTCTAGTTGTGGCATGCAGTCCAGAGTGCCATGGCTCACAAGTTGTAGCCCTCGGGCTTAGTTGCCTCATGGTAGGGGATCTTAGTTCCCCTACCAGGAATTGAATCTGTGTCCCCTGCACTGGAAGGTGGATTCATAACCACTGGACCACCAGGGAAGTCCCTGCTCCCTTTTCTCCATCTCTGTCTCTTAGTTTTGCCTAGATCGATGCCACACTTAAGTTGGCATTTAAGACTTTCTTTAAAAAAATTTATTTATTTATTTGTTTTTGATGGTGCCAAGTCTTCATTGCTGCATGGGGACCTCCTCTAGTTGCGGCGAGCAGGGCTACTCTCTAGATGTGGTGCATGGGCTTCCCGCTGTGGTGGCTTCTCTTGTTGCAGAGCAAGAGCTCTCGGGGGAGTGTGCTTCAGTAGCATGGACTTAGTTGCTCTGTGGCATGTGGGATCTTCCCGGATCAGGGATGCAGCCTGTGTCCCTTGCATTGGCAGGCAGATTCTAAGCCACTGGATCACCAGGGAAGCCCTAAGACTTCCTTAAATTACTGCCCAATTTGATTTTCAATCCATTAAGGCTACTTATTATCCTGTTCCCATGTATTCATGGAGAAGGCAATGGCGGCCCACTCCAGTACTCTTGCCTGGAAAATCCCATAGCTGGAGGAGCCTGGTAGGCTGCAGTCCATGGGGTCGCGAAGAGTTGGACATGACTGAGCGGCTTCTTCACTTTCACTTTTCACTTAAATGCATTGGAGAAGGAAATGGCAACCCACTCCAGTGTTCTTGCCTGGAGAATCCCAAGGACAGGGGAGCCTGGTAGGCTGCCGTCTATGGGGTCTCACAGAGTCGGACACGACTGAAGCGACTTAGCAGCAGCAGCAGCATGTATTCATTCATTCACTTAATAAAAAATTAATTCAGCTCTCCCTAAGGGGCAGTCACTGAGGGAGGCAAAAAAGACGAACAAGATTCTATTTTCATGGGAAAGATAAGGAATGAGGAAACAAGTAAACCATATATATATATTTGTTTTATAAGAAATATTTATTTATTTGGTATTGACGGGTTTAGGTTGTGGGATGCAGGATCTTTGAACTTTACTGTGGCATGTGGACTCTTTTAATTGTGGTATGTGGGATCTACTTCCCTGATCAGGGATGCAACCCAGGGCTTCTGCATTGGGAATGTGGAGCCTCAACCACAGGACTCTCAGGGAATATTTTTAAAATTTATTTTTCAGTTAGAGGAAAATTGCTTTAAAATGTGTTGATCCCATTTTACTGGAAATAAATGTAAGGAAAAATAAACAGAGTGATCTTACAGGAAATTGCTAGAGAAAACACCTTTGGATGAAGTGATTGAGGGAGGCCTCTCTGGACATGAGAGAACTGCTTTCAAAATCTAGGTGTTATGGGACTTCCCTGGTGGCCCAGTGGTTAAAGGTTCCTGGCTCCCAATGCAGGGAGCCTGGGTTTGATCCCTGACCAGGGAACTAGATCTCTCAGGCTGAAACTAAGACCCTACATGCTGCAACTAAAACAAATAAAATAGATCTTGTGTGTGGCAGCTAAGACTGCCATAGCCACACACCCACAGATTAGCTGTTATAAGAAGGCAAGAGGAAACCTAAATGTATGGGTGAAAATCAGACAGGCCAATTATGGTTCTATATAATGCAGAATTCTTTAAGGATGAAATCTACCCCAAAATGGAATGAAGAACTTCTTGGGGTAGTCTGTATAGAGAAGGATTTGTTCTCTGACTATTACCCTTTGGGGCCAACTCATAGCCATATAGTATGGCTGGATTTTGTCCAAGGATTCTCAAGTGAATTCTACATTTGGTTCTTCTCTTTCCATGCCATATCTCCTTGCTCCCCTGGGATTTGATTCCTACTAAGCATTCATTATGTACTGGCCATTAAGCGAAGGTTAGAGAAAGGCTGATGGATTTCAGCTGAAAGACTTATCACCATTGGCACTACTGACATTTTGAGCTGAATAATTTTAAGTATGTTATTGGCATATTTTTTCACTCGATCCTTACCAGTTGGTGTCATTATTATCTGCCTGGTATGGGCAGGGGAGCAGAGATTCATTGTAGTGCAGTAAGAAACTATAAACTGGGTGGAATAGTGCTGCCCATAACTTCTTGTGCACCTGAATCCTCAGAACGTGTCTGTATTTGGAACTACAGTCTTCACAGGTGTAATTGTTAAGAATCTTGAGGGGTTTCCTAGGTGGCTCAGTGGTAAAGAATCTGCCTGCCAATGCAGGAGACATGAGTTCAATCCCTAATCCGGGAAGATCCCACATGCCAAGGAACAACTAAGCCAGTGCACCACAGCTACTGAGCCTGTGCTCTAGAGCCCGGAATTGCAACTACTGAAGCCCACATGCCCCGCAGCTTGTGATCTGTAACAAGAGAAGCCACCACAATGAGAAGCTTATGCACTGCAAATAGAGAGTAGCTCCTGCTCTCCACAACTAGAGAAAAGCCCTAACACAGCCAAAAATTAAAAGAAGAAGAAGAAGAAGAAGAATCTTGAGGAGGTCATCCTGGATTTAAGGTTTGCTTTGAAATTAGATGAAAAGTTTCCTTAAGAGGAGAGGATACACACAGACAAAAAGAATATGCCCATGTGAAGATGGAGGCAGATATTGAAATGAACAGCTACATGCCAGCAAACAATAATTGCTAGAGCCTCCCGAATCTAGGAGAAAAGCATGGAACAGATTCTCCCTCAGAGACTCCAGAAGAAATCAATCCTGTCACCACCTTGATTTCAGACATCTGGCCTACAGAACTGTAACAGAATACATTTCTGTTGTTTTACATCACCTCATTTACAAACAGAGAATACATTTCTGCTGTTGGTTACAGCAGCCACAGGAAATTAATGCACCAATCCAAGATCACTCCGCAAAGAAGTAGTACAATCATTTTTAAACAATAGGCATAACTTCAGAGTTCCTGCTTTTCTCTTCATATCTTTCTTTCCAACAAAAAGTAATGAATTGCTCAGGTCTTGCTTCGTTAAGTAAGCAGATGACTTTCCTGCCCCAGTGGTGGCTCAGGCTGTAAAGAATCTGCCTGCAGTGCAGGAGATCTGGGTTCGATCCCTGGGTCAGGAAGATCCCCTTGAGAAGGGAATGGCAACCCACTCCAGTATTCTTGCCTGGGAAATCCTATGGACAGAGGAGCCTGGTGGGTTACAGTCCATGGGTTGCAAAGTCAGACCCGACTGAGTGGCTGCGCGTGTATACACACCCCAGTGCTGTTATGTTTAGCTCCTCTGTCTGATGACTCTCCTGCTACCTGGCCTGGGGCAGAAGCCACCTCACCAGCCATGAGTCAACAGTCCTCTTGGATGCTCTTGCCCTGATGTTGCCCTTGTCACTCACCTGGCTCTGGTCTGACAGTCCCTTCAGCAGATGGGTTAACAGCCCGCCAGTCTCTGTATTAAGAAGAAACCATGCAAACTGACTCTAGTTTACTGCCAAGAATGTTGATTGGTCTGAAAGATGATGTGAACTAAATACTACTGGCCCTGGTGCTTTGGATCCTCTACCTCTGAAGGTCGTATGGTATCTCTATCGTCTCTTCCCTGATGAAAGCCTCTTTCCTTGCCTCACACACTCATGGTGTTTCCCTGTCCTCACCTTCCCTTCCAGTATTTCCAGATGATTCCTCATCTAAATATGCATTTACTGAGCATCACAGTCTCCCACTACTGACTTTTTGAATCTTCTGTAAGCAGCTTCTCCAATAGGATAAGGATACCCTATGTCATGATTTCCCATCTAGTGCTAGTGATAAAGAACCTTCCTGCCAATGCAGGAGACGCAGGAGACTTGGGTTTGATCCTTGGGTTAGAAAGATCATCTGGAGGAGGAAATGGAAACCCACTCCAGTATTCTTGCCTGGAGAATTCCATGGACAGAGGAGCTTGGTGGGCTACAGTCCGCAAGGTCACAAACAGTTGGATATGAGTGAGCAAACACGCAACCACAGCCACACACATGTCATAGTTTGCTTTGAGCTTTGGACACATTTTTTTTTTCCTTCAGAACAATTTAGGAAACAGGCGTTTTGTTTCACTAAACCCACCTTCTCCAGTTAATCAGACAGGAAGGGCTGGACAGAGACAAGTCTAGGCTTTGTATGAGTTATCTCCTTCTTCTTCCTCCTCTTCTTCTTTTTTTAAAAAATCCCTTTATTCTAAATTGGTGGCCTCATGTTCAAGGATGAAGAATCCTTCCAACTAGTTTTTTGAGTTGATTTTTAAAACCCTTCCTTTTCACATTTTCCTCACTGCTGCTTCCATTTCAGATCGGATGCCCTTTGCTGAAAATGAGAGACGAGAGAAGGGGAATCGAGGTTAACTGACTCCTTATTGTGAATAAAACCTTCACAGCATCTCCCATCTATGATGGAGCATGAACAAATCCTTTCTCCATCAAACACAGAAGGCCCAGAGTCCATGAAAACATTCTGATTTCTTTTAAACTTAGAAGAAAAAAATGATTATTCAACAGAGGAGTCTGGTGGGCTACAGCCCATGGGATTGCAAAGTGTCAGAGAGGACATGACTGAGTGACTAACACACATACATGTGTCTTTATGCCAACAATAATATATAAAATAAAAATAAAAAATTATATTGATGAAGGGGCAGGAAAAAAAAAAAAAGAAAAACATGCTTCTGGCTCATTAAAGTTACACTGCATTCTTGCCTTTCTTTCTCTTTGATAGTTTGATAATCAAATAATGAGTTACCTGAAAGCCAGTTCACAAGTATTTTCTCCTCTTTTGATCTATTTGACACTCGCCCCCAAACACAGCACCGGGTGCATAGCAAGTACTCCATAAGCATTTGCTGAATGGATACAATCTTCAAGGGAAAAGCTTACTGTGATGAGATGTCTAAGGTGACAAAGAGACTGACCGGCAGAGCTGGGAGCAGAACACACTGACCAATTCTAAGATGCGTTCTTTCAACTCTGCCAGGTGAACTGAGGTTTGGTTCCTTCTGCCCTGGCTCTTCAGGATAATCTGATTTGATCTCTGAAAACAGCTCTAGGGTGTTAGGGTTTTAGATTGTCCCTGAAAGGGTTGCTGAAAGTGTCTCTAGGCTGTGCCCAAGGTTCTGTCAAAGTCTGATCTCTCAGCCGTGGTCAAGAGCTCCAAGTCTGTCCCGCTCAGCAGCTATCATAGAAATTCAAGTGTGCACAGTAAAACAGAGGCTTCCCAGGTGATATAGTGACAAAGAATTTGCCTGCCAATGCAGGAGATGAAGATATGATCCCTGGGTCAGGATCCCCTGGAGGAGGGAATGGCAACCCACTCCAGTATTCTTGCCTGGAAAACCCCATAGACAGAGGAGCTTTGTGGGCTAGTCCATGGGGTCACAAAGAGTCAGACATGACTGAACATGCGTGCACGCGTGTGTGTGCATGCACACACACACAGGAAAATAAATGACCTTCCCACCAACAGTCTGGCTTACTCAGGCTCATGGCTGTGTCAGCAGACTGAGATAAAATAAATAGATGCCCCCCTGCAAGATAGGGAAGATTAAGAGGCATACATAATCTCTCTTGCCAAGTGCTTGCTTATACTCAAACTTGGTGTGATCATAAAAATCAAATAAAGCCATAGTTCCTGGGTATCTTTCTTCCCACCAGTATCTCCCCTCTAATCATGCCTAGATCCCAGAAAGCCCTACAAACAGTAGGATTCCAGATTCTCACCTCTATTTGCCAGGGTCGAAGAGATTGTCTCACAGCCTCTATGCATACTTCAATTCTTATCCTGGGATGCCTTGATAAAACCTCCCTGGAATCCAGCACCTTTGGTTAATGAGTCTGACCTTGGTCTATGGGGAGAGCGATATAATTGTCTGAGGGTAGAGGCTCTGGAGAACAATGATGCATCAGAAAGCTTCATTTTATCTACTTTTTTTTTTTCCCAGAGAGAAAATTATTAGCTGTGGGAGCCAGAGCCCTCGAGACTGGAATGACCCCAGGAGATATGTTTTTTATCTCTCAGTTCCAGGAATGTGGGAAGCACTGTGATAGATAATTGAACTTTGCAGAGAATCTAAATTCAAACTCAAAAGTCTTTGCTTGTCCTTTTTACAAAAATAATTTTATTTATTTGTTTTTGACTGTGCTGGGTCTTTAATGCTGTGCACGCTTTTCTCTAGTTGCAGGGAGTTGCAGTTGCAACTACTCTCTAGTTGCGGGGTACAGGATTCTCATTGTGGTGGCTTCTCTTGTTGTGGGGCACAGGCTCTAGGGTGCTCAGGCTTCCATAGCTGTGGCTCCTGGGCTCCAGAGCACAGGCTCAACAGTTGCGGCATGTGGGCTTCGTTGCTATATGGCATGTGGTATCTTCCTGGATCAGGGATCAAACCTGTGTCGCTGGCTTTGGCAAGTGGATTCTTTAACAATGAGATGGCAGGGAAGCCCTACTTGTCCTCTTGTGAGAGAAGGGGTGTGAGAATTTTTTTTTTCTTGCCATGGACACACTTTTGTGTATACACATAAATAACATTTCTGACCTTCAAAGAATCTTCTGAATGAAGCAATACAATTGTGATGCTGGAGAAATAGCCAGGAAATAGCCCCACTTTCTTATACTAGATTAATTCCTTTCTCTAATCTACAGTCTCTGAGGGTGCTCACAAAATTCACAGACACTAGAGAAATAAGTAAAGGCTGATGGTGTTAGAATCCCTGAGGACTATGACAAGGTCACTGAAGAAAACTGAAGGATCTTAGTGTTCATGCAATGATATCTAAGCCAATATTAGATGACGAAGCATAAGTACACAAGAGTAACAAGCCAAGACGTAGAACTGGCTGTGACTTCATAAAGTCATGAAGGCAGGCAAGAACAGGCGGGCTACATATAAATCATAGTCAAGGATTCATCCTTGGGTGAACATAGTCAATTGTTCATCCCAGCTAAAACCATGACAAGGGATATCTAGGTGAGGCAATTTGCAAAAATGACTGCTTTGTTTCTTTCTTGATGTTGTCTGGTACTTTGAGGACTATGGTGGTGGAAAAAAAGTGTCAACTAAAGGAGGAATTACAGAAGATGAAGCCCTTAGGGTATGGAGGAGGAGGTCAGACATGATATTAGTAGGTACTCAGCCATGAAGATCAAATTCGGCTCAAAGAGAAACTTTGCATCCTGTTGCTCCTTTGAGAATCTTAGGAGGAGTAGGTCCTTAGTATTGTCTGTTTTTATGGTTCCATAAAGCTTCCCTGGTGGCTCCAATGGTAAAGAAGCTGGCTGCAATGCAGGAAATTTGAGTTTGATCCTTGGATTGGGAAGATCCTCTGAAGCGAGGGCATGGCAACCCACTCCAATATTCTTGCCTGGAGAATCCCATGGACAGAATCCCTGGTGGGCTATAGTCCATGGGGTTACAAAGAGTCAGACATGACTGAGTGACTAACACTTTCACTCTTCACTTTTTCAAGGTTCCATGTGCCTGTGTCTCAGTGAAGAGACCACCAGATCAGGGGATGAAACAAAGAAGAGTTATATTTTGAGTGAAGCTATCTTTCAAAAATGAAAGTGAGAGACATTTTAAGATTAAAAACTGGGTGAATTTATTGCTAGGAGAGACATCTTAAAAGAAACACTGAAGGGAGTTCTTCATGCTGAAGGCAATTGCCCCAGATGGTCCACATTAAAAAAAAAAAAAAAAAAAAAGGAAAGAGAGAGAGAGAGAAAAAAAAAAAGACCATAGAGAAAGTTAATGGAGAAGGAAATGGCAACCCACTCCAGTATTCTTGCCTGGAGAATCCCACAGACAGAGGAGCCTTTGGATCCATGGGGCTGCAACTGAGTGACTTTCACTTTCACACCTGGAAGGATGCACATTGGGTGCTAAGCTGACCAATATCTGGATGAGGCATATGTGCAGGGGAGTGGTTCAGGTGGTAGGTACAGGCCCACAACCTTGTTCCAAGAGGCTGTGGCTCATGGCCTCCCCAGGTGGTGCTAGTGGTGAAGAACCTGCCTGCCAATGCAGGAGATGTAAGAGACTTGAGTTTGATCCCTGGGTTGGGAAGATCCCCTGGAGGAGGGAATGGCTACTCACTCCAGTATTCTAGCCCAGAGAGTCCCATGGACAGAGGAGGCTGATGGGCTACATCCATAGGGTTGCAAAGAGCTGGACATGGTTGAAATGACTTAGCATGCAGGCACGTGGCTCATACCCTTTAGCACCAGCTTCCTGTGTTTTTTCCCCCTGCCATTCTCTTTGAATGGTAAGTTGTCTAGAGGTTTGATTCCTATGCTGAGGCAAGGAAGAAGGAGAGATGTAGCAGATTTGAAGGGAGAGGTTTCCTTTCAAGGATTTGGGGAGAAAATTCTGTTTAGTCAGGAGTAGCTCAGAGCAGAGTGAGCTGCAGCCTGGTCTGAAGGCACGTATGGGATGAGAAGGCTCCACAGAAGCTCAGCGTCCTAGGGTCTAAACCTCCCCTCAGACTGTGGGAAGCAGACAAGACAGGGAGCTGGGCAAGTGAGACCTTTAATCCTATTTCACTGGCTGGACCTTGGTGTTATGCACTTGCTCTGATCACAGGAGAGGAGGGGCTCTGCTTTTTTGTGTCCATTAATTCTCACTCCCAACATTTCTCTCTGTAGAAGCCTCAGCTATGTCTGTAAGGTATTTTATCATTTATTTATTTATTTTAGCTCACATCACGTGGCATCTGGGATGTTAGTTTCTTGACCATGGATTGAACCTGGACCCTTCCCTGGTGGCTCAGCAGTAAAAGAATATGCCTTCAATGCAGGAGACATGGGTTTGATCCTTGGGTGGGAAAGGTCCCCTGGAGAAGGAAATGGCAATCCACTCTAGCATTCTTGCCTGGAGAATCCCATGGACAGAGGAGCCTGGCAGGCTACAGTCCATGGAGTCTGCAAGAGTTGGACATGACTTAGCGACTAAACAACAACAACAACAACCTCAGCAATCAGAGTGTGAAGTCCTAACTACTGGATTGCCAGGGAACTTACTTTAAGGTATTTTAAATCCTCAGCGTAAATCATGCTTCCATCTAGATTCCCCCTAGAGTCCAGCAGGGAATAGTGGTGGGAATGAAAGTGAAAAAAGTCAGTTAGTTGCTCAGTCATGTCTCTTTGAGTTCCCATGGACTGTAGCCCACCAGACTCCTCTGTCCATGGAATTTTCCAGGCAAGAATACTGGAGTGGGTTGCCAGTTCCTTCTCCAGGGGATTTTTCAGACCCAGTGACTGAACCTGGGTTTCCTGCCTGGGAGGCAGATTCTTTACTGTTTGAGCCACCTGGGAATGGTTTTCTCCTTTAATCTATTAGGGAGAGATCCAGCATCAGACAATGTAACTTTGTGGGAAACTGAATTTAATCTAAATTTACTGAGGAATATTGAACCATGTGACCATCATGTGTACTAGATGCATTGTCAGGGGGAAGCGAAGGAGGGACTGATAAAGAATCAGGAAGAGCAGATTAGAGTGAGCTTGATAAAGAATTAGGAAGAACAGGATGTATGGTTGAATTTGATGTAAATATATTTTAAGGATACCTAAGATTGTTTGAGCCACTTTTTTTTGGGGGGGGGCAAGAATACTGGATTGGGTTGACATTCCCTTCTCCAGGAGATCTTCCTGACCCAGGGATTGAACCCAGGTCTCCCACATTGTAGGCAGATGCTTTACCATCTGAGCCACTAGGGAAGTCAGAGGTGGCGACCGAAACGATCTACCCCACGCCTGAGGTCAGGGGCGGTGGCTGAGAGGCGCAACCCCACATCCAAGGAGCAGTGGCTGTGTGGGCCTTGAGGAGCTACTCAGGAAGGCCAAGAGGAGCTACTCCACATTCAAGCTCAAGAGGGGCGGCTGTGAGGAGATATCCCTCGTCCAAGGTAAGGAGCAGTGGCTGCACTTTGCTGGAACAGCTGTGAAGAGATAATCCACATCAAGGTAAGAGAAACCCAAGTAAGATGGTAGGTTGAGAGGGCCTCAGAGGGCAGACACACTGAAACCATAATCACAGAAAACTAGCCAATCTGATCACATGGACCACAACCTTGTCTAACTCAGTGAAGTTGAGCCATGCTGTGTGGGGCCACCCAAGATGGATGGGTCATGGTGGAGCGGTCTGACAGAATGTGGTCCACTGGAGAAGCGAATGGCAAATCACTTCAGTATTCTTGCCTTGAGAATCCCATGAACAGTATGTAAAGGCAAAATGATAGGATACTGAAAGAGGAACTCCCCAGGTCGGTTAGTGCCCAATATGCTACTGGAGATCAGTGGAAAAATAACTCCAGAAAGAATGACGGGACGTAGCCAAAGCAAAAACAATACCCAGTTGTGGATGTGGCTGGTGATAGAAGCAAGGTCCGATGCTGTAAAGAACAATATTGCATAGGAACTGGAATGTTAGGTCCATGAATCAAGGCAAATTGGAAGTGGTCAAACAGGAGATGGCAAGAGTGAACACTGACGTTCTAGGAATCAGCGAACTAAAATGGACTGGAATGGGTGAATTTAACTCAGATGACCATTATATCTACTACTGTGGGCAGGAATCCCTTAGAAGAAATGGAGTAGCCATCATGGTCAACAAAAGAGTCTGAAATGCAGTACTTGGATGCAATATCAAAATGACAGAATGATCTCTGTTCATCTCCAAGGCAAACCATTCAATATCACAGTAATCCAAGCCTATGCCCCAACCAGTAACACTGAAGAAGCTGAAGTTGAACGGTTTTATGAAGACCTACAAGACCTTATAGAACTAACACCCCCCAAAAGATGTCCTTTTCATTATAGGGGACTGGAATGCAAAAGTAGGAAGTCAAGAAACACCGGGGTAATAGGCAAATTTGGCTTTGGAATACAGAATGAAGCAGGGTAAATGCTAATAGAATTTTGCCAAGAGAAAGCACTGGTCATAGCAAATACCCTCTTCCAATAACACAAGAGAAGACTTTACACATGGACATCACCAGATGGTCATCACCGAAATCAGACTGATTATATTCTTTGCAGTCAAAGATGGAGAAGCTCTATACAGTCAGCAAAACACAAGACTGGGAGCTGACTGTGGCTCAGATCATGAACTCCTTATTGCCAAATTTAGATTTAAATTGAAGAAAACCACTAGACCATACAGGTATGACCTAAATAAAATCCCTTATGAATATACAGTGGAAGTGAGAAATAGATTTAAGGGACTAGATCTGATAGACAGAATGCCTGATGAACTACGGACAGAGGTTTGTGATATTGCACAGGAGACAGGGATCAAGACCATCCCTATGGAAAAGAAATGCAAAAAAGCAAAATTTTTGTTTGAGGAGGCCTTACAAATAGCTGTGAAAAGAAGAGAGGCGAAAAGGAAATATATAAGCATCTGAATGCAGAGTTCCAAAGAACAGCAAGAAGAGATAAGAAAGCCTTCCTCAGCGATCAATGCAAAGAAACAGAGGAAAACAACAGAATGGGAAAGTCTAGAGATCTCTTCAAGAAAATCAGAGATACCAAGGGAACATTTCATGCAAAGATGGGCTCGATAAAGGACAGAAATGGTATGGACTGCCAGGGTCCAGCCCCGGTAAATCCAGGGTAATTCGAAGCGGGGACGGAGTCAGTGCCCTAGGAATTAATTGCTTAATTAAAGATGTAGAGGGAGATTAGAAAGAAATAGTATAGTAGGAAAATTAGTGGAGAAAAAGATGCTGAATATCTTGGTTTATGTGGGATACCAATAAAGCTTCGAGACAAGAAGGCCACTGGCGCCCACTTGAGTATCGGAGGGTGCCCCTCCTTAGGCTCCCTCTCACGTGGATCTTAAAAAGCCAGGGCAAAATTAGCAGGCTTGGTGAGCACCCACGGTCCAGATGGAAATTCAGCCAGAAAAACGGAGAACAAGAAAGAACGACACGGGGGAATCAGTCTTTCCAGAAACTGATTCGATTTCTTTATTTTTAGGTTTGCTTATATACATAGAGACAAATGGAAATTTTAAAGTCACGTGGGGGTCAACAGTCTTGACCTTTATCAAAATCAGGTGCTTCATATAAATGTATACATAAAGGTCTTAGGGGTTTTACATCATTTTCTGGCCATGAGGCCTGCTGACATTTTATGGTCCTTTCTTTCTGATAACCAAAAATCTTATTTTCCAGGGGTGATTTTTCTTAAACCAGGCACCACCCTCCAAAGGTATCAGATAAAGTTGCATTCCTATAGTGTGAGGGTGTAGTGGGTTACAACTAAGAAAGGAATTTACTTAGCCTAAGGTTAACATGATTAATCTAAAGGTTAATGCTTATTTCTCCTATATGCTAGTTATATATTTATTAACATGTATAAGTGCAGGGGATTTAGCAGCAAACATTGGCCCAATAAATGAAAAAACCCTTCACCAATATAATTCTTAATCAACCCACTATACTAATAATTTCTAACTTCCTAAAAGAACCTGCCTTTAGTAAGTCTAAAGCATCTCGTGCCTCTCACGTGTGGGAGGCTATAAACAATCACAGGTGGCCAGATGAACCTGTACAGGCAGGCTAGGTAAACTTCAAAGGAGTTCGTAAGTTGAAACACTCTTGTCATGCCCAGGAATTTTTATTAACTGGAGCTGTAGGTTAACTCCTTCTCCGAGAGAGGTGATGGGGGAGAGCCCCTGTAAAGTCAGAGGTGTAGGTGAGAGAATAAAACAGTAAAGTAAGACTCTGGTTTTGGGGGTAGAAGCTCGGGAACAGGGGGTTTCCTGAGGCTCAATCCCACATTTGCGTATGCTGAAGCCTCCTTCCTCATGATCTTTGCCATGGGCCGAGTTCCTCACGCTGGCTCCCAGCAATGGACCTAACAGAAGCAGAAGAGGTGGCAAGAATACACAGAAGAACTGTACAAAAAGGATCTTCANTCCGTCCCAGTAAAGCTGACCCAGTACCTAGTATTCATCTCCTTGGAAATGTTGACTTAGCATTCATACCTAATATTCATCTCCTTGGGAACGCTTTTCCAGTCCAGTAAGCTGTTTCTATATTCCCGTAAACTAACCTAGCATTTAACTCTTTTGGGAACATTCAGCTTCCTTCTTCAATATATACAATGGAATATTACTCAGCCATAAAAAGGAATGCATTTGAGTCAGTTCTAATCAAGTGGATGAACCTATGGTCTATTATACAGAGTAAAGTAAGTCAGAAAGAAAAAAGAAATATCAGATATTAATGCATATATATGGAATCTAGAAAGATGGTAGTGAGGTACCTATTTGTAGGGCAGCAATGGAGATGCAGACATAGAGAACACAGGCCAGGGGAAGGACAGCGAGGGTGAGGTGTATGGAGGGAGGAACATGGAAACCTACAACGCCATGTGTAAAGCAGATAGCCAATAAGAATTTGCTGTATAACTCAAACAGGGGCTCTGCAACAACCTAAAGGGATGGAAAGGGGTGGGAGGTGGGAGGAAGGTTGAAGAGGGAGGGGACATATGTTTACTTATGGCTCATTCCTGTTGATGGATGGCAGAAACCAACACAGTATTGTAAAGCAATTATCCTTTCATTAAAAATAAATAAACAATTAACTTAAGGTCTTGGTGCAGTAGAGAGAAGTAGATGAAGAACATTATTCTTAATGGAGGAATGAGTTCCTCATCTGCCACAGCAGGGCACCGCAGGGGCTGAGGAATGTTTGGAGGAATGAAATGACTGGAAATAATATTTACTGGTCATCTTCCAGATCAAATCCAGGATAGGCGGGCCCTTTATGGCCCTTTCCTAAGCCAGTGCTTTGCCACATCTCTGCTTCCTGCAGGATGAAACTCCAAGTCCTGTAATTCAGATGTGGTGCCCGGCCGGTATGCCCCCACTGCCCCAGCGTGTGGACGTGGTCCAGCCACAAATTTCCCTGCTTCATATTTTACGCATACACAGACATCCCTGGTGACTCAGTGGTGAAGAAGCTGCCTGCCAATGCAGGAGACTGAGGTTCGATCCCTGGGTCGGGAAGATCCTCTGGAGAAGGAAATGGTAACCCACTCCAGTATTCTTGCCTGGGCAATCCCATGGAGAGAGAAGCCTGGTGGGCTACAGTCCATGGGATCACAAAGAGTTGCACACGACTTAGTGACTGAACAGCAACAATATATACATTATATAAATATATAATATATATTATAGATGTATAAAATTAGAGTTGCTTTACAAAGTTGTGTTGCTTCTGCTGTACAACATGAATCAGTCATGACTATATATATATTTACGCCCTCCCTGCCACCCTCACCCCACATGCCACCCCTCTAGGTTGTCACCGAGTACCAGACTGGGCTCCCTGTGCTTTATAGCAGCTTCCCACTAGCTATCTATTTATACATGTTCCTATTCCCTACTTCCTACTTTCAATTTCAGTTCTTGTGCCTGCAATTTCTTTTTCTTTGCTGTCTGCCAAGAGAAGGCCTATTCATTGTTTTAAATACCAGAGAAAACATTCCTTTCTCTACATTTTCCCAAAGCGACCAGCAGGTGTCTCCCTCATAGCCGCTGTGCTGGGTCTGCAGGATGCGGGGTCTGGGGCTGGATGAAATTTCCCTGTGTCTCCAGGGCTTGCTGCAGTCACAATAGGGATTCAGTTTCTGTCTCCTGAATGAAATTCAGTGGCAAAGCCACTTCTAGTGCCCAAGAGTCCACACTCTCAAACTGACTTTCCTTTCTTAAAAATGTTTTTATTTCGCCTTATTTGGCACGGGGTCTCAGCTGCAGCATGTGGAATCTTTATAGTTGTGGCATGTCAACTCTAAGTTGGAACAGCGATCCAGTTCCCTGACCAGGGATCAAATCCAGCTGCCCAGCACCCACTTCCTCCCACCCCCAACTGCCCACACTGGAAATCTTAGCCTCTGGACCAGCAAGGAAGTCCTTTCAAATTGACTTTCTTTCTTTTGAAAATGTATTTATTTGTTTATTTTTAGCTGCCCTGGGTCTTTACTGCTGCACCTGGGTTTTCTCTAGTTGTGGAAAGCAGGGGCTGTTCTCTAGTTTGCTGTGCTTGGGCTTCTCATTGAATCTTAAGCTGTGTGAATTCCTAAAAGCATGTACACACATTTGTGCATGCATACCTAGACATATTTAGCTGCTAAAACCCAAAGACAAAGAGAAAAATCATCATGGCATTCAGAGGAAAAAAGACATGGAACAACATGATGTGTGAAAGTGTCCTAACATGGGTTTGATAAACAGAAGCCTTTCCACCCACATTAGTTTGCTTCTCCTCTTTGCTGCCTCTCATTCTCCATTTAAAAGGTAAAGTTGTGTAAGCACCTCTATATTTTAAATGGATAACCAACAAAGACCTACTGTATAGCACAAGGAATTCTGCTCAATGTTATGTGCCAGGCTGGATAGGAGAGGGGTTTGGGGCAGAATGGATACATGTATATGTACAGCCCAGTCCCTTTGCTGTTCACTTGAAACTACCACAATATTGTTAATTGGCTATACTCTGATACAAAATGTTCCTGGTGTTAAAAAATAAAAATTAAAAAATAAAAATAAAGGCAAAGTTACAAATCGATGTGTATGGGTGGACTTTGGTTACCTGCTCTGAAAGAGACAAGTCACAAGAATAACTATTATGTTGAAAGAACCACTGCCTTATCAATGAGAAAATAAAAGATCTTTGGAAAATAATGTGACTGGAAATCTAAAAGGTTGATGTATCAGGGACCTACCTCTAGGCAGACTTCTGGGGCAACTATTGTCCCCATTACCATAGAGAAGACTTGGAGCAAAATGCCTTCTCCTATATGCCAGTATCATCTCTGAACAATGTGAATGATAATAAACTGTCATCTAGAGATCTTAGCAGCTTTGCAGAGCCAGGAAGCAAATATCTGATGGTTTACAAGGGGGTGGCATTTTCCAGCACAGGAAGGGTGTGTGTTCAATGACACTAGAAGGGCTGAGGGTGGCTAGAACAGGAGAAGCAGCCACAGCTGGACACAAGCACAGACAGCAGCTGCCTGCAGGGCCTCCCCCACTCCAGTGAGTGATTCCGTCTCAGCCCTCCACAGTCCCTGTACCATCTCAGCACTTTTCCTTGACAGTGTGTGATGACTCCCTTTTGCTCCAGTCTCTGCAACACAGCAGTATCAAAAGCCTCCCCAGGAGGATTCCTGGAAAATTTTTGCCTGGCAGTGACCCTGAAGCTGCTTCTGTTAGTCCTGATCTTTGGTGTAGTTCCAGCTGAAGTTGGCAGGGCTGGTGGGAAAGGTGATCAGATAGAACTGTTAGAGGAAGCACACTGACTGAAGCAGCCGACCCTGGCCAGACACCACAGTAACCATTTGCATGAGTTGTTTTATGACAGGAGGTCCCGGTAAGGAACACGAAATTAATAAGCCACCACCAACCGGAAGAATTCAGGAAAGGTCAAAAGGAAACACCACATGTCCGCACCTCTCAGTATCCTTCTCTCTGACATCCATCTTGGCTGAGCAAGGCGTGCACAACCAGGAAGGACCCTGAGTCAGAATGATTGGCCAAAGACAACCTGGAAACTAATCCCATTACCATAAAACGTGTATCTGTGATACACGTGGCAGAGCTGTTCTCCTGGGTTCCCTTGCCCTGCTGCTCTCCACCCGGGAGCCCTTTCCCAATAAAATCTCTTGCTCTGTCAGCACATGTGTCTCCTCAGACAATTCATTTCTGAGTGTTAGACAAGAGCCCAGTTTCGGGCTCTGGAAGGGGTCCTTCTTCCTACAACAGATCCAGGACCCCAAGTCTGGTCTTCAGAAGAGGGTTTTATGGGGCTGTGAGGGAGATGGAAGAGTAAGGGGTGGCTGGACCATGTTCTTGGACATATGACTGCAGGAAGAAACTGCCCTCCCCATCTCAACCTGGAGAATTTGGGGGATGGTGAAACAGCTGTGTGTCTAAAGGTCTAGAGTTTATCACTTTTCTCTCCTTAGTCTTGCAGTTCATAAACCAGAGGAAGGAAGAACTGAAGCAACTGGACGTCAAATGTGAGTGCTGATCAGAATGGTGGGCTTCTTTCCCATGTATGCAGAGTCATGTCCAACTCTGTGCAGCCCCATGGACTGTAGCCTGCCAGGCTCCTCTGTTCACGGGATTCTCCAGGGGAGAATACTGGAGTGGATTGCCACTTCCTCCTCCAGGGGATCTTCCTGATCCAGGGGTTGAACCAGCATCTTTTAAGTCTCCTACATTGGCAGGTGGGTTCTTCACCACTAATGCCACCTAGGAAGCCCTTTCCCCTGTGTACCAGCAGGTTTTTTTTTTTTTTT
>SJYW01002056.1:180238-197245 GCA_006410735.1 Raphicerus campestris | reverse complement strand
CAATGCAGGAGACTGAGGTTCGATCCCTGGGTCGGGAAGATCCTCTGGAGAAGGAAATGGTAACCCACTCCAGTATTCTTGCCTGGGCAATCCCATGGAGAGAGAAGCCTGGTGGGCTACAGTCCATGGGATCACAAAGAGTTGCACACGACTTAGTGACTGAACAGCAACAATATATACATTATATAAATATATAATATATATTATAGATGTATAAAATTAGAGTTGCTTTACAAAGTTGTGTTGCTTCTGCTGTACAACATGAATCAGTCATGACTATATATATATTTACGCCCTCCCTGCCACCCTCACCCCACATGCCACCCCTCTAGGTTGTCACCGAGTACCAGACTGGGCTCCCTGTGCTTTATAGCAGCTTCCCACTAGCTATCTATTTATACATGTTCCTATTCCCTACTTCCTACTTTCAATTTCAGTTCTTGTGCCTGCAATTTCTTTTTCTTTGCTGTCTGCCAAGAGAAGGCCTATTCATTGTTTTAAATACCAGAGAAAACATTCCTTTCTCTACATTTTCCCAAAGCGACCAGCAGGTGTCTCCCTCATAGCCGCTGTGCTGGGTCTGCAGGATGCGGGGTCTGGGGCTGGATGAAATTTCCCTGTGTCTCCAGGGCTTGCTGCAGTCACAATAGGGATTCAGTTTCTGTCTCCTGAATGAAATTCAGTGGCAAAGCCACTTCTAGTGCCCAAGAGTCCACACTCTCAAACTGACTTTCCTTTCTTAAAAATGTTTTTATTTCGCCTTATTTGGCACGGGGTCTCAGCTGCAGCATGTGGAATCTTTATAGTTGTGGCATGTCAACTCTAAGTTGGAACAGCGATCCAGTTCCCTGACCAGGGATCAAATCCAGCTGCCCAGCACCCACTTCCTCCCACCCCCAACTGCCCACACTGGAAATCTTAGCCTCTGGACCAGCAAGGAAGTCCTTTCAAATTGACTTTCTTTCTTTTGAAAATGTATTTATTTGTTTATTTTTAGCTGCCCTGGGTCTTTACTGCTGCACCTGGGTTTTCTCTAGTTGTGGAAAGCAGGGGCTGTTCTCTAGTTTGCTGTGCTTGGGCTTCTCATTGAATCTTAAGCTGTGTGAATTCCTAAAAGCATGTACACACATTTGTGCATGCATACCTAGACATATTTAGCTGCTAAAACCCAAAGACAAAGAGAAAAATCATCATGGCATTCAGAGGAAAAAAGACATGGAACAACATGATATGTGAAAGTGTCCTAACATGGATTTGATAAACAGAAGCCTCTCCACCCACATCAGTTTGCTTCTCCTCTTTGCTGCCTCTCATTCTCCATTTAAAAGGTAAAGTCGTGTAAGCACCTCTATATTTAAAATGGATAACCAACAAAGACCTACTGTATAGCACAAGGAATTCTGCTCAATGTTATGTGCCAGGCTGGATAGGAGAGGGGTTTGGGGGAGAATGGATACATGTATATGTACAGCCCAGTCCCTTTGCTGTTCACTTGAAACTACCACAATATTGTTAATTGGCTATACTCTGATACAAAATGTTCCTGGTGTTAAAAAATAAAAATTAAAAAATAAAAATAAAGGCAAAGTTACAAATCGATGTGTATGGGTGGACTTTGGTTACCTGCTCTGAAAGAGACAAGTCACAAGAATAACTATTATGTTGAAAGAACCACTGCCTTATCAATGAGAAAATAAAAGATCTTTGGAAAATAATGTGACTGGAAATCTAAAAGGTTGATGTATCAGGGACCTACCTCTAGGCAGACTTCTGGGGCAACTATTGTCCCCATTACCATAGAGAAGACTTGGAGCAAAATGCCTTCTCCTATATGCCAGTATCATCTCTGAACAATGTGAATGATAATAAACTGTCATCTAGAGATCTTAGCAGCTTTGCAGAGCCAGGAAGCAAATATCTGATGGTTTACAAGGGGGTGGCATTTTCCAGCACAGGAAGGGTGTGTGTTCAATGACACTAGAAGGGCTGAGGGTGGCTAGAACAGGAGAAGCAGCCACAGCTGGACACAAGCACAGACAGCAGCTGCCTGCAGGGCCTCCCCCACTCCAGTGAGTGATTCCGTCTCAGCCCTCCACAGTCCTTGTACCATCTCAGCACTTTTCCTTGACAGTGTGTGATGACTCCCTTTTGCTCCAGTCTCTGCAACACAGCAGTATCAAAAGCCTCCCCAGGAGGATTCCTGGAAAGTTTTTGCCTGGCAGTGACCCTGAAGCTGCTTCTGTTAGTCCTGATCTTTGGTGTAGTTCCAGCTGAAGTTGGCAGGGCTGGTGGGAAAGGTGATCAGATAGAACTGTTAGAGGAAGCACACTGACTGAAGCAGCCCACCCTGGCCAGACACCACAGTAACCATTTGCATGAGTTGTTTTATGACAGGAGGTCCCGGTAAGGAACACGAAATTAATAAGCCACCACCAACCGGAAGAATTCAGGAAAGGTCAAAAGGAAACACCACATGTCCGTACCTCCCAGTATCCTTCTCTCTGACATCCATCTTGGCTGAGCAAGGCGTGCACAACCAGGAAGGACCCTGAGTCAGAATGATTGGCCAGAGACAACATGGAAACTAATCCCATCACCATAAAACGTGTATCTTTGATACACGTGGCAGAGCTGTTCTCCTGGGTTCCCTTGCCCTGCTGCTCTCCACCCGGGAGCCCTTTCCCAATAAAATCTCTTGCTCTGTCAGCACATGTGTCTCCTCAGACAATTCATTTCTGAGTGTTAGACAAGAGCCCAGTTTCGGGCTCTGGAAGGGGTCCTTCTTCCTACAACAGATCCAGGACCCCAAGTCTGGTCTTCAGAAGAGGGTTTTATGGGGCTGTGAGGGAGATGGAAGAGTAAGGGGTGGCTGGACCATGTTCTTGGACATATGACTGCAGGAAGAAACTGCCCTCCCCATCTCAACCTGGAGAATTTGGGGGATGGTGAAACAGCTGTGTGTCTAAAGGTCTAGAGTTTATCACTTTTCTCTCCTTAGTCTTGCAGTTCATAAACCAGAGGAAGGAAGAACTGAAGCAACTGGACGTCAAATGTGAGTGCTGATCAGAATGGTGGGCTTCTTTCCCATGTATGCAGAGTCATGTCCAACTCTGTGCAGCCCCATGGACTGTAGCCCGCCAGGCTCCTCTGTCCACGGGATTCTCCAGGGGAGAATACTGGAGTGGATTGCCACTTCCTCCTCCAGGGGATCTTCCTGATCCAGGGGTTGAACCAGCATCTTTTAAGTCTCCTACATTGGCAGGTGGGTTCTTCACCACTAATGCCACCTAGGAAGCCCTTTCCCCTGTGTACCAGCAGGTTTTTTTTTTTTTTTAATTAAGACTTTTGCTTTATTAACCACTCAGTTAACTTAATTTAAAATCAACAGAAGACAAACAAACATATAGCAACATAAACATAAACAAAGAGACAAGATGCCCTTGAGAGGGTAACAGGCAGGAAAGCCAGGGGTCTCCAAATGGAGGAAATAGGCTGCAAGTGTCAGATATTTTTTTTATCTCTCTCTTAAGTGGCAGGAGGAAACAAACTAGTGTCATTTTTCCCCCCTTCTGTAAACAAATTGAAAAAGGTTTCTCTTAAAATTCTGTGTTGCCATAATGACACCTGATTCCACCTGAACTTAAGTTTTCTCAAACCTTGAGCTAACCAATGCATTTTTCTTATGGAAATGTTTGTCTTAAGCTATGTTAATGTACTATGCATTTATCCTAGTCTCTATCTTCAAGTCGGTTCCACCTAAAAGCTCAGATTTAGGCTCAGAACCAGCTTGACAAACCAATATGTTATACATTGTTCTCCAAATCTGTGTTAACTAAACTATATTTATCTGCCTTTTTTCAAGATTCATGTCAACCCTTTTATGGCCCAGGATGACTCACTTGGTGCCATTGTCTGAGTTTTCCCTTTCTTTAATTAGCAGATTGCTAGTAGCTATATGACATTCAGCTAAAGACTAGCAAGGGGGTACTCTTTCTGCCCCATGCTGATGTCTATGTCAGAAGCTTTCTCTGTCTCTTTTACACTTTAATAAAACTTTATTATACAAAAGCTTGAGCGATCAAGCCTTGTCTCTGGCCCCAGGTAGAATTCTCCTCCTCTGGAGGCCAAGAATCCCAGCATCTTTCATGGTTTAGCAAAACCCTTTCATCCTCAGCATTAAATTAAGCAATAAATTAAATTACTGTAATGTTTTGGGAAACAAATCTTCCACTAGGTTTTGCTCAGCCTTTCTCTATGGGTCTCTCAGTTCTACAGGGTCTGGCAGATGCTGGACATAAATGGGACATTATTCAGGGAGAAATCTTCCAACAAATGGAGGCTGTGAGGGCAGGCAATGGATAGGAGATGGGGTGGTTTGAGTGGTGAAGATCAGAGTTTGGAGAGGGAGGCTGTTCTTTCCAGCACCGTTGATGGTAGCAGTTCTTGTACCATAGCAGTGTGTCATGTGGGTTATTTCAATCAAACCCTTGTCACGGTTGATGTTAACACAAAGTCTGAGGCAACCCCGTTTTGCATTCTACCTCTGATAAGGTCCATCCCTTCAGTGGACAGCTAGGAAGCTAGTGTGTTTCACTTTTGCAAAGTGTCAAGGATGCACAGGTGGGTCAAATTCAAGTCATTTCATTGGTGTCTCTTTCAGTGACCAGAGCAGCTACCACCCCCAGCCGACCTGACCTCTTTCCCCTTTCCCAGAATCCTCCTGTGAGTCCTGCCCAAAGACCTGGAAGGCATTCCAGGGATCCTGCTACAATTTTTGCACTGATGAACCCACCTGGCTCAAAGTCATGGGTTGCTGTGCTGAGGAGGGTGCTCACTCGGTCATCATCAACAGCCAGGCAGAGCAGGTGAGAAGGAGGAAGGGGTGCTTTGGGGGTCCTTGAGGTCAATGCAAACTGATGTCCTTGTCCCCTGTAGAATCTCATGCAGATCTTCATTCTGTGCTTCATATTACCTATCCACTCTCTTGGCAAGTAGAGTTGGTCAGGATTATTCTGTGTCCTGATTCTGAGTGATTCTACCTGCTGTGCCCTCCCTCTTTTAATCTATGTGGATAACTACTCCTTCTTCACTATCAGATCAAACATAGTCCCTCAACATCTTTCCCACTGTCTACTCTTTAACACTAGACCGTACTTCCAGATCATGGATCCACCTCCCTACACATGAAGAACCTGCAGAAAAAAGGGTGGATCTGACTCATCCTTGAGTCCACAGTGCTTGGATCCAGACTGGAGACACAGCAGGGCTCAATATTTTTCAGTAGAATCCTTGTCAGAACCACTTCTACTGCGGAGAATCCAAACTGCTGACTCTGTCAATCATGCCTCTGAACAATATTCCTAATTCCATCTTACCCAATGCTCAACCAGGCACCATTCTGGGTTCTTACTCCCTCATTGACTCTACAGAGAAATTCTGGAAGGCACCTGCCACTGTTATGCCCCTATTAAGATATTCAGCCTGAGGGTCNTTACCCACTGCTCAACCAGGCACCATTCTGGGTTCTTACTCCCTCATTGACTCTACAGAGAAATTCTGGAAGGCACCTGCCACTGTTATGCCCCTATTAAGATATTCAGCCTGAGGGTCATAAGTGGCTACAGTTTGCTGACCACATAGGTATTCATAATTGTAGAAATGGAAGTCTTCCTGATCTTTCAACCAGTGTGCACAACTACTACATTACACAGCCTCCCAGCCCAAGATCTCTAGGCATTTGTCCCATTCATGGTCTGTTTACACCACGTTCCCATCTCTGGCTGCAGCATTTCTTGACCTAAACTACCTTCTACCCACACAGGAATTTCTGAGGCCAAAGAAAGATGTCACATACTGGATTGGCCTCAGAAAACAGTCCTCCAATGACATCTACAAGTGGCAAGTGTACAAGCCCCCACCTTCATGTGAGTCCCACGGAGGACTTAGAACTCAGTCCTGGCTCATTTGTCTGTTGGATCTTGGAAGATATCTTCCCACTCATAGTCTTACAACTGCCTATAGGGCATAAACCAAAATGCCAGTCAAATCTCTGTTGTTATACTTGATGTTATTTTGTTACTTACAAGTGTGCGTGTGTGTATAAAACACCCTTTAAACAACAGTCTTTATTGTAGGGAGTCACAGTACCTTTGATACATGAAAGAGAATACAGTACAGTAAGTCCCCAACATACTAACAAGTTCAGTTCCAGAGTGCTTGGTACATCTGGTTTGTTTGAAAGTCCAAAAATGTTAGCCTAAGTACCCAACAAACAAAATTGGCTATATAGTACTGTACTGTAATAGGTTTAGAGTAGGTTTACTGTGCTGTCATAGGGCTTGCCTGGTGGCTCAGATGGTAAAGAATTCCACCTGTGACTCAGGAGACCCAGCTTCGATCCCTGGGCCAGGAAGATCCCCTGGATGAGGGAATGATAACCCACTCCAGTACTCTTGCCAGGGAAATCCTACAGACAGAAGAGGCTGGTGGGCTACTGTCCATTGGGTCTCAAAGAGTTGGATACAACTGAGTAACTAACACAACAGCACCATCTGGGATTTGGTATTTTGGTAAAAGATTTATAACACTTTTCACAGAAGTAATACATAAAAAAAAAATGAACAAAAAATAAAGAAAAAAAATTTTATTTTATTATTATTTTTAAATGTTATTTTATACTGGAGAATAGGTAATTGACAATGTTGTGATAGCTTCAGGTAGACAGCAAAGAAACTCAGCCATACATATACATATATCCATTCTTCCCCAACCTCCTCTTCCATCCAGGCTGCCACATAGCATTGAGCAGAGTTCCCTGTGCTGTACAGGGAGGTAATGGCAACCCACTCCAGTATTCTTGCCTGGAGAATCCNGACAGCAAAGAAACTCAACCATACATATACATATATCCATTCTTCCCCAACCTCCTCTTCCATCCAGGCTGCCACATAGCATTGAGCAGAGTTCCCTGTGCTGTACAGGGAGGTAATGGCAACCCACTCCAGTATTCTTGCCTGGAGAATCCCATGGACAGAAGAGCCTGGCAGGCTACAATCCATGGGGTCCGCAAGAGTTGGACACAACTTAGAGACTAAATCAACTAACCAACTTGTTGGTAAGAAAACATTTGAAATCTTACAGTACAGTACCTTGAAAAGTAGAGTAGCACCGTACAATAGCTGACATGCAAGGGCTGGCATCGAGTGAACAGGCAAGAAGAATTACCCACTGGAGAGGGAGAGGAAGTGAGATGATGGAGCTGAAGGATTGTCAGCAACAGGGTTCGGAGGGCAAGCTGCAGTTTGTCTCATGCGTGATGTCAATGGAACGGTCTTTTGCAGGGACTTATTGTACTTTAGGGAGGGGTAATAGGCAATGTGTGATGTGCCAAGCTTATTTAGCATTCATCTGGACCTATCCAGAGTCTCAAGGGGTCCTACAGAACACATTTTAAGAATCACTGCCTGGAGATCCAGTCCTAACTGCTCAGTATATAATTTAATGACATCACTTTCTGATCACCATCTGTCTCTGAACTTTTCTTCATGTCCACACACTTTCTCAGAACTGCACCCCAAGCCTCCTGGACCATCTCCAGTACACCAGTTTTCCTTCATCCCCACTGCCTCAGACAACTGATATACACCTTCATTAAAAACACTTAGTTTGGAATCCTAACCCTGGCACCTCTTGGTGCCCACGCAGAGGGTACCATTCATCTTCACATCCTCAGCCCCTGCGCAGTGTACCCCGTTGAAACAGCTTCATGCCAGATGGCTCATCATTTTTTGGAAATTATCTTATCTCCTATCCTTTTGCTTGCTTCTGCTGTGGTATCATCTGGAACATTTTTTTTTTTTTTTTTTTAGTTTGGTGTATCGCAATATGTGTGTCAAGCCCAAAACCTGTGCCTCATAGAGGAATCCATCCTGTGGCCAGCATGAATTAACCTCTCATGCATCTCATACCCTCTTAATATCTCACGCACTTCTGTAGATTTTCATGATTGTGCTTATTATAATCTTCTTCAGATTGTGTATGTCTTAGATGGGCTGCAGCTTGAAGGGAGAATCAGTATTTTTTTTTAGTTTTTTTTAAAAAAATATTTATTTGGCTGCACTGGGTCCTAGTTGTGCACATGAGATTGTTGACCTTTACTGAAGCATGTGTAATCTAATTCCATAAGAACTGAACCTGGGCTCCTAGCATTGGAATCAAGGAGTCCTAGCTGCTGGACCACCAGGTAAGTCCTGAGAGTCAGTATTCTATGCATCTGTGTGACTCCACTACCCAGTATAAGGCTTTGTACACTACAGGTGCTCAACAAACCATTTCAGAATGATTGAGTGTTGCAAACGTTTTAAGAGACATTTAGGAAAGAGGGTATGGGATTACTTAGCCTGAGCTAATATGTCACGTTTTCAAACTTAATCTTAGAGATCCAGATACACCAAATCTCTTGTCCACTTGTGTGCTGCATGCTAAGTCGCTTTAGTCATATTTGACTCTTTGTGACCCCATGGACTGAAGCCCACCAGGCCCCTCTGTCCATGGGGATTCTCCAGGCAAGAGTACTGGAGTAGGTTGCCATACTCTCTACTCCAGGATATCTTCCCAACCCAGGGATCAAACCCAGGTCTCTTATATCTCCTGCGAGACATTGGNTGTTTGTGACCCTATGGACTGAAGCCCACCAGGCCCCTCTGTCCATGGGGATTCTCCAGGCAAGAGTACTGGAGTGAGTTGCCATACTCTCTACTCCAGGATATCTTCCCAACCCAGGGATCAAACCCAGGTCTCTTATATCTCCCGTGAGACATTGGTAAGCGAATTATTTACCACTAGTGCCACCTGGAAAGCCCATCCACTTGATTCTCATTTATTTCATTTGTAATGGAAAGTGGAAATCTGGTGACTGTGACTCAACAGTGGGCAACTCTTCCCTAAGGATGTTTGACACAATCTGGAAGTGTTTTTGATTGTCAGTTTGGGAAGTGGGTGCTACTGGTATTTAGTTGGTAGAGACTAGGGGTACTCTTCTGAATCTTATAGGACATAGACCAGCCCCTCATAACGAAGAATGATATGGTCCAAAATGTCAGTAGTGCAAAGATGGAGAAACCCTGCTGTANCTACTGGTATTTAGTTGGTAGAGACCAGGGGTACTCTTCTGAATCTTATAGGACATAGACCAGCCCCTCATAACGAAGAATGATATGGTCCAAAATGTCAGTAGTGCAAAGATGGAGAAACCCTGCTGTAATACATGGCATGGAGCTTTGATTTGGGGGGATTTCTCAAGTACAGTCATTCCTCAGTAGCCACAGGATATTGGTTCCAAGACCCCTCACAAATACCAAACTTGTGATTTTCAAGTTCTTTATATAGCACTGGAAAAGACCCTGATGTTGGGAAAGATTGAGGGCAGGAGAAGGGGGAGACAAAGGATGAGATGGTTGAATGGCATTATTGACTTGATGGACATGAGTTTGAGCCAACTCTAGGAGACAGTGAAGGACAGGGAAGTCTGATGTGCTGCAGTCCGTGGGTTTGCAAAGAGTGGGACATGACTTAGTGACTTAACAGCAACAACAATATAGCAAAGAGGGTCTTGGTATTCCTGGGTTCTAGATTCAAATTTGATCTGTGGTTGGTTGAATCTGTAGAGATATAACACACAAATATGGAGGGTGGACTGCACTTTCCCAGAACCCGGATCCACACTGTGGCAGACTGATCTTGAGTGTGAGAACTCAAAAGGGACACGACTTACTAGTCTTTGTTTCTTTCCTGTGGCTAAGGGACATGGCTAATGCCTTTGTGTGTTTTCACAGAAACTGGAGTTCTGAAAGATCATATCCTGATTACTGCATCTTCATGAAGTTTGGCCATTGGACCAAGTTTGACTGTGATGCATATTGGCACGTTTATTCAATCTGTGAGAAGCCAGAGATCTGCTGAGCCTGCCCCCTTTCCTCTGTCCCCAGGCTCCTGAGAGACTGTTTCGATGTGTGACTTCATAACAATCCCCAAACTTCTCTGCAGAAATGGATGTCTCTGAGCCCCAGTCTTCTTGACAGCATTTTTCTTCCCTTTTGTCTGCTTGAGGCACATGGAAAATGACACCGGGAAAAGACAATGAGCAAATTGCAACATGTACAAAACAAATCATGCAGTTTCCCTCTGCTCCCATATGGCATGCATAAATGTAGGGTACTTAGAAAATAAAATGACATGAGACATAACTAAATTCATGTGTGTAAGATACGTGGATTTTGATTTGAAGAAGACATCACTAATTTAAGTATGCATTGGGTATTAGGAAATGTTAAAGCATTTAAAAATATGTTTGGCATATTAGTGGCATGTTATTTCATTCATATGTTAAATTATATGTTAGCAACATATGAAGTATTTATGGTAATGTACTGTGTGAGATTTTACTCAAATAATAAATCAAGTAAGTGGGGCACTTGTGTATATGAAACAAATTTGGCCAAGTGTTTGCAAGTATTGAAGCTAGACATAGGAGTCCATTATATGTTTCTTATACTTGTGCATCCAGTGGAAATTTCTAAATAAAAATTTAAAGTAATGAATGCAATTCATAGTAACACATAAGGTAAACAGTTGTGTCTGATTCTTTGTGACCCATGGACTGTAGCCCGCCAGGCCTCTTTGTCCATGGGATTCTCCAGGCAAGAATACTGGAGTGAGTCACCATAGCCTCCTTCAAGGGATTTTCCTGACCCAAGGATCGAACCCACATCTCATGTCTCCTGCATGAGCAAGCAGGTTCTTTACCACTAGCACCACCTGGGAAACCCCAGTTGGGTCATATGGTAATGCTAGTCTTAATTTTTTGAGGAATCTTCATACTGTTTTCCATAATAGTTGTACCAATGTACATTCTCACTAACAGAGCATGAGAATTCCCATTTCTCCACATTCTCTCCAAACCTTGTTATTTCTTGCCTTTTTATAACAGGCATTTTAATGGGCATAAGGTGATGTCTCACTGTGGCTTTGATTTGCATTTCCCAGGTGGTGCTAGTGGCAAAGAATCTGCTTGCCATTGCAGGAGACATGAGATGTGGGTTCGATTCCTTGCTCTTGAAGATGCCCTGAAGGAGGAAATGGCAACCCAGTCTGGTATTCTTGCTTGGAAAATTCCATGGACTGAGGAACCTGGCTGGCTATAGTCCATAGGGTTGCACAGAGTTGGACACAACAGAGCAACTTAGCATGTATGCAGTAATTGTTGACATTGTTGCTGTGCTCAGTCACTCAGTTGTGTCTGACTTTTCAATCTGGTTCTCCTGCAGAGGCAGCCGAGCTGTGGAAAATTCTGTAAGAGCTGGCAATACCAGACCACCTGACCTGCCTCTTGAGAAACCTGTATGCAGGTCATGAAGCAACAGTTAGAACTGGACATGGAATAACAGACTTGTTCCAAATAGGAAAAGGAGTACCTCAAGGCTGTATATTGTCACCCTGCTTATTCAACTTCTATGCAGATTACATCATGAGAAACGCTGGGCTGGAGGAAGCACAAGATGGACTCAAGATTGTAGGGAGAAATATCAATAACCTCAGATATGCAGATGACACTACCCTTATGGCAGAAAGTGAAGAAGAACTAAAGAGTCTCTTTATGAAAGTGAAAGAGGAGAGTGAAAAAGTTGGCTTAAAGCTCAACATTCGGAAAATGAAGAACATGTCATCCAATCCTGTCACTTCATGGCAAATAGATAGAGAAACAGTGGANTTATGACAGTGTAAGAGGAGAGTGAAAAAGTTGGCTTAAAGCTCAACATTCAGAAAATGAAGAACATGTCATCCAATCCTGTCACTTCATGGCAAATAGATAGAGAAACAGTGGAAACAGTGGCTGACTTTATTTTTTTGGGCTACAAAATCACTGCAGATGGTGACTTCAGCCATAAAATTAAAAGATGCTTACTTCTTGGAAGGGAAGTTATGACCAACCTAGAAAAGCATATTGTGGCTCATATCATGAACTCCTTATTACCAAATTCAGAATTAAATTGAAGAAAATAGGGAAAACTGCTAGACCATTCAGGTATGACCTAAATCANAGCATCAGACCTTTATCCAGAGATTTGTTACTGAGATAAGCTTTAGAAACAATCTTAGAGTGTCTTTTTAATAACTTAAACCTTTTAGCAATATAACACAGAACTGTCTCAGAAGTGAGTCTTAGTAAGCACAGACCTTAATCAACAAAACTAGAACTTAATATCCAGTGAAACATAAGTTTTTCCTTTTTGGAGAACTCATTGTGTAGGCATTAACACTGTAGCCAGGGAAGGCTTTAACCCATCAAATAAAAATAAGGTCTGTCAGGGAGCTGGGAAAAGCCAAGCGGCTATCTTGGATTTCCCATAGCCCTGGCTCTTTGATTTTTAGCTATTGTTTACTCATTTTAAATTTCCTGATTTAGGAGCAGAATATTGCCATGTTTTAAGGACATCAGGATAGCAAAAGTCTCACTGTGAGGGGTTATTTTTTGTAGAAGCAGAATGAGCTTTGTCTATATGTACTATATTCTAAAATAATGTTTATTTACTAAAGTAACAGAAAGATTTTAAAAACAAATGTAAATTACTTAAAGGCAAATAAATTTATAATCTGTTATCAAAATCTTCATTCTAAGAAAACCTTGTTTCTCTAAACAGAGAGGAGACCAAATTCCAGTCTGGTACCAGCTTACTGTTGATAACAAAATTTGTTTATCTGTTTAATCTTAGAAAGTCTTTTCCATCAATCTTGAAGAACTAGCAGTATTTTTCTAAAGACATGAGAGCAAAACCATAGAAAGTATGTTTAAAATCTGATTATATTGCAACTAACAAAGAAACCTGGTCATTGAACACTTTAATATGATAACTAGAATTGTAATTGACCATATTTTATCAGGGCATATCAGATCTGTATGAATTTCACATGATTTTAGGATATCTATATTAGTAACATCAACCATACAGTATAACCTGAAAAGATTTATCACCCCATTCAACAGAACTTCTCATGTAATTTAACATGTCCAATGAACCAAAGTATCTTAATAGCTCTTTGGGATGTTTCAGGGACCCTCTGAAGCATCTCAAAGTTAGCTAGAATTCAAGTTATTTAGGAAGTTTTGTTGATAAATATCAAAAGGGTTTATAACAGTCAGATATGATCATATAAGTTACTGTGAAATAATATTTACTTAGCCAAAGTTAATAAAAGATTTCAAAGGTAAATACAGAACAGATCAATTAGGAAGTAAAGAAACTTAAATCTATTATTAAAAGCAGTTCAACATCTGAAGAAAATATGTCTTCTTAATAGAGAGAAAGGCTAAATTTAACTTTTGACATCAACTTACTTTAAACTCATTTAGGCAAACTTAAATTTATTTTAAACTTAGTCAGTCCTAACCATGCACAAAACTTTTTTTCAGGGTCCACTTTCCACAAAGCTTCTAATCACTTTTTGTAACAGCCACCTGTAAGTCAGACCTAGTTTCTTTTCCCTTCATAAAATGTGATTTTATTTTTTAATACCTTCTTTATTAAAAACATACATCCTACTTTCCTTGTTAGATTAGCAAACAAACAATACTAGATATTTAATATTGAATATTTTCCAGTTCACATGAATCTGAAATTTATTTAGGTTAATTTTTCTTGTATTTAGAATTGTTTGATTTGTAAGTACTTACTTTTCTTCAGGCCAATTAAATTAGAACTCATTTACAACTTCAATAATATTATCAGAAAAAAACAAAAGACATACACTGAGACATACATAAATCCACACAGACAGACAGCAATCTTATAGTTTTCTGTTTGAGATTTAAAATATCTCTTTGACCCCCCTTTTCTCCTTTGCTTTAAGTTCTAATTTGCTCAAGGCTGAGGTCTCAGGCAAAGCTGGCTGTGTATTTCAAGGACATGGAAAGGGTTAACTTCAAGCTTTCCCTAGGCAGGCTTTTCAATAAGCTGAAAGTGAAAGTGAAGTGACTTAGTCATCTGACTCTTGTGACCCTATGGACACGAGGCTCCTCCGTCCATGGGATTCTCCAGGCAAGAATACTGGAGTGGGTTGCCATTCAATAAGCTAGTTGATTTTAATTGCATGTGCAAAAAGAATTGGGTTTACAGTTTCCAAAAAGAAAAGAAGTTTCTCTCACCCTGTTGAATCAGCAATCACTCACTCACAATCATTCAGAGGCTATCACAGTGCCTCCCTTCTCCAGGGTCCTCAGGTTTCCTTAACTGTTGCTCCCTTCCTGGGAGGTCCAAGGAGGTGATCAGTCTCCTCTTCTAGCTGTTGGAGTAGGCTCTGACTGGGTACTGGCCCAGGGCCTTACCTGATCCTGTGGCCATTCCTGGTGAGTTGGTCCAGGGGCTTGGCCGTCCAGAGAGTTGGGACACCAGTCCGAAAGAGAACCCAGAATACCCTCAGGTGGCACGCCTCCTTGTTTGTCTTGGGGTTACTTGCTCCAGCCCAGCCGAGCCACCAGCGTGGTGGCTCAAGGGGCTGACGTGGTTGGAATCTCACTGGGGCCTCCAGAAGTGTTGCAAAATCCAGTACTGGAGAAACCAAGCACCACACTTGGAGAGTTGGAGAACTCAGGTTTATTACACTGGCAGGCCCAGAGGAGTTAACACTCCCAGCTCTGAGCCCCGAGCAAAGGGGTTACAGAGTTTTTATAGACAGATTAGAGTGGGCAACACTGGCTGTTAATAGGCTGATTTAAACTAAGGGGTTTCACGTGCATGGGGACAGCAGGCAAGATGGGGAGGGGGGTGCATGACCTTTAGACAAACAGGCATGATTAAGCAGGTTTGCAGGGGCTGGGCAATTTCAAAGAGCAGGACAAGGGTGAGTGAGATAAGCTCCAGTTTGTAGTACTGTAAGTCCCCACTTTCTGAGACTACGTGACCTATGTGATCCAGACTTTGCAAGGAGTAACCTGAGTTGCAGAGGCAAAATGAGCAGGAGGTTATGTAAAATTTTAACTTTTCCTCTTCAATACATTGATGTTGCAATATGATTAGCACTGCATATTAACTCACACCTCTGTGTGTGTGTGTGTGTGTGTGTGTGTGTGTGTGGTGGGAACAATTAAGATATAGTGTCTTATCAGCTATGAAATTTATAATAGAGTATTACTGTCTATAATTACTGGCTCTGCATTAGACCTGCAGGTTTTATTTATCTACTGTTTACAAATTTGTGCCCTTAAAATCATTTCCTTGGGACTTCCCTGGTGGTCCAGTGGCTAAGACTCCACACTTAGTGCAGCAGGCCTGGTTTTGATCCTTGGTCAGGGAACTAGGTCCTACATGCCCCAACTTAAAGATTCTGTTTGCTGCAACTAAGACCTAGAGCATCCAAATAAATAAATATTAAAAAAAACACAACCCAAAACATCTCTTCAATTCCTCTGCCCCTCAGTCCGTGGTGACCACCATTCTATTCTCTGCCTTTAATGAGCTTGCCTTTTTTAGCTTCCACATATAAATGATGTTACTTTCTTGTCATTTCCTTGAATACACGTATATTCAACAAACTAAAAGTGTAGCCTGGAAAGGTTAATTTTGAATTCATGCTTGATTTGCTTCTGTGACTTTAACCCTCTTCCTGCCACTTTTGTTGCTGTAGGCAAACAAAATAATGGCTTGCCTCAGGGAGATAACCTGAGCCACCCACCTGTGAAGGACTGTAGGGACATGAAACTATCACATCCCCCTGCCTGAGGCTCACTTGACTTCATATTCCAAGATGTCTGGCTCTAGGTGAGTGATCACATCATCGTGATTATCTGGGTCCTGAAGATCTTTTTTGTACAATTCTTCTGTGTATTCTTGCCACCTCTTCTTAATATCTTCTGCTTCTATTAGGTCCATACCATTTCTGTCCTTTATCAAGCCCATTTTTGCATGAAATATTCCCTTGGTATATTGAATAGTCTTTTAACTTTGTTTCCTCACCTCATCCCATTTCTGATCTGTAAAAGAATCTGGCAACCAGGTCCCAACAAGATGGCTACTTTGAGGTGCTAACCTACCATCTTCTTGGTCAAAGGGATCCCAAAATAAAGTCCCTTCCTTGTCTCAACACCTTGTCTTGGATTTATTGGCCTAGCCTGCGGTGAGCACAGTAAGCTTGGACTTGGTAACAAAAGTACTATGAAGTGTGCAGTTCAGTTCAGTCCCTCAGTCGTGTCTGACTCTTTGCGACCCCATGTGCTGCAAAACTCCAGGTTTCCCTGTCCATCACCAACTCCCAGACCTTGTTCAAACTCATGTCCATCGACCTGGTGATGCCATCCAACTGTTAGGGGAAGCACACTGACTGAAACCGCCCACGCTGGCCAGGCACCATAGTGTCAGGTGAGTGTATGCTCCTCGATTCTGTCTCGTCACAACAAAGATTTGGAGTGATGGGCATTAAAGCCCCCCTCGGCGTGTCACAACTCGCAGGTCTTAGACCATGTTATAGCTCTCAGGTCTCGAACAGACCGTGTTTTAGCTCTTAGACAAATCAGTGTTACTGCTCAGTGTTACAGCTCTATTTTATTTAGATAATAGCAGGAAAATCCATCTTCAAGGTGTGAGGACGTGTTGAGCCAAAGACATGAAGGGAAGAGCACCCCAGTGCATGTGGGATAGAGAGAAAGAACGCACGCATGCAGGGGGGAGAGAGAGAGAGAGAAAGAGTGCAGCACACAGAGGAGAGAGCGAGTGCATGCTTTGGCTCCTCCTTTTATTTTATTTTATTTTATTTTTATTTTATTTTATTTTTTTTTTAGCTTAATTTTCTTGATCTCTAGAGTTTTTTTTTTTTTTCCTTTTAATACTTTATTCTATTTTACAGTACTGTGTTGGTTTTGCCATACATTGACATGAATCATCCACAGGTGTACACGATCTCCCCATGCCAAAGCCCCCTCCCAGCTCCCTCCCCACCCCACCTCCCTGGATCATCCCG
>SJYW01002056.1:161121-171327 GCA_006410735.1 Raphicerus campestris | reverse complement strand
GTGAACTTCCAGATGTTCAAGCTGGTTTTAGAAAAGGCAGAGGAACCAGACATCAAATTGCCAACATCCGCTGGATCATGGAAAAAGCAAGAGAGTTCCAGAAAAACATCTATTTCTACTTTATTGTCTATGCCAAAGCCTTTGTTTGTGTGGATAACAATAAACTGTGGAAAATTCTGAAAGAGATGGGAATACCAGACCACCTGACTTGCCTCTTGAGAACCCTGTAGGCAGGTCAGGAAGCAGCAGTTAGAACTGGACATGGAACAACAGACTTGTTCCAAATAGGAAAAGGGCTACGTCAAGGCTGTATATTGTCACCCTGCTTATTTAACTTATATGCAGAGTACATCATGAGAAACGCTGGATTGGAAGAAACACAAGCTGGAATCAAGATTGCCGGGAGAAATATCAATAACCTCAGATATACAGATGACACTACCCTTATGGCAGAAAGTGAAGAAGAACTAAAGAGCCTCTCGATGAAAGTGAAAGAGGAGAGTGAAAAAGTTGGCTTAAAGCTCAACATTCAGAAAACTAAAATCATAGCATCCAGTCCCATCACTTTATGGGAAATAGATGGGGAAACAGTGGAAATGGTGTCAGACTTTATTTTTTGGGGTTCCAAAATCACTGCAGATGGTGACTGCAACCATGAAATTAAAAGACGCCTACTCCTTGGGAGGAAAGTTATAATCAACCTAGACAGCATATTAAAAAGCAGAGACATTGCTTTGCCAACAAAGGTCCATCTAGTCAAGGCTATGGTTTTTCCAGTGGTCATGTACGGATGTGAGAGTTGGACTGTGAAGAAAGCTGAGAGCTGAAGAATTGATGCTTCTGAACTGTGGTGTTGGAGAAGCCTCTTGATAGTTCCTTGGAGTGCAAAGAGATCCAACCAGTCCATCCTAAAGGAGATGAGTCCTGAATGTTCATTGGAAGGACTGATGTTGAAGCTAAAACTTCAATACTTTTGACACCTGATGGGAAAAGCTGACTCATTGGAAAAGACCCTGATGCTGGGAAGGATTGAAGGCAGGAGGAGAATGGGATGACAGAAGATGAGATGTTTGGATGGCATCACCAACTCAATGGACATGAGTCTGGGTAAACTCCTGGAGTTGGTGATGGACAGGTAGGCCTGGCATGCTGTGGTTCATGAGGTCGCAAAAAGTCAAACACGACTGAGTGACTGAACTGAACTGATCTGATCAGCTCCATTTAGGTCCAAGACATTTCACCGCCCCAAAAGGAAATTTTGAATCCATTAACAATCACCCACCATTAAACCTGTCCTCATTCCCTGGCAACCATTAACCTGTTTTCTATCTTGATGTGTTTACTATTCTTGGTATTCCAAATAAATAGAATCATACAATTATGTGTGGTTTTTTGTGACAGGCCTCTTTCACTCAAGATAAATTCTTTTAAAATTTTTAATTGTTAAGTGGAGGATGATTACTTACAATATTGTGATGGTTTCTGCCATACATCAACATGAATCAGTCTTAGACAGACATATGTCCCCACTCTCTTAAACCTTTTTTGTACTTCCCTCCCCACTCCACCCCTCTAGGTTATCACAGAGCATCAGATTTGCATTTCCTGCCTCACACAGCAAGTTACCACTGGATATTTATTTTAGATATAGTAATGTACATGTTTCAATGCTATTCTCTCAAATCATACCATCCCCTCCTTCCCTCACTGTGTCTAAAATATGTTCTTTATATCTGCATCTCCTCTGCTGCCTTCTAAAAGTAGAATCATCAATACTATCTTTCTAGAGTCCATATATATGTATTAATATATGATATTTATCTTTCTCTTTCTGTCTTACTTCATTCTGTATAATATGCTCTAGGTTCATCTACTTCATTAGAACTGACTCAAGTGCATTCCTTTTCATAGTTGCGTAATATTCCATTGTATATATGTACCACAACTTCTTTATCCATTCATCTGTTGATTGACATCTAGGTTGCTTCCATGTCCTAGCTATTGTAAATAGTCACTCAGCGTAAATTCTTTAAGGGTCACCCATGTAGTAGTATGTATCAGTTCTTTATTCATTTGTATGGCTAAATGGTTTTGCACTGTAGTGATATAGCTCATTTTTGTTCATTTACTCATTCACTAATGCACTTTCCAGTTTTTAAAAGTATTTTATTTTGCATCAAGCTTGCTTGTGACACACAGAGAGAGAACCAGAGGAAGAGAGAGAACCAGAGGGAGTGAGAGTTCAGCTGATGGAGCAGGTGTCTGGAAGGAGAGTTGACCTCACAGGGATCTGGGACAGATAGGACTGTTGCCACTCAAGGAGGGAGATGAGAGAAGCCAAGTCTTGGCTTCTCTGTGAAGCATAAGGTTATTGATAGGAGAGTGGCATAAAAGTTGAAGAGAGGCAAGGAGCTTCAGAGAATAGCACTGGGAACTGACCAGAGAAAGAGAGCCCAGCAGGGATCAGAGAACAGGACTCCATTGTGACGTCAGTCAGGACTACGTCCTACGAGGGACTCATGCAAGTTAGACCACACAGCAGTAGTAGCTAAGAGCTTTAAGGTCCATTACCTCATTTAAGCACCACAGAAGCTCTATGGAAAAAAGAATATTACTCCTTTTCTAGGTGAGCTGGTAAGTAGGGTTGGTGAGAGATAAACTGAGCCTAAGTCCTTTCCATGTGGTAGAGGAGAGTTGGCTTCTAGCTGAAAGTTGAAATTAGGGGGTAGCCTGACCTTCAAATTTAGGAAGGGGTTGGTCTTATGAGATGGGGATAAGCACAGAGCAACCAGCATGCTCAAAGACAGAAAAGCATGGTGGGGGTGGTCCTGCATGGAGTTAACTATAATGACAATAGTTGTTATTATCAATATTTTAAAAATTAAGTTCCCTTTATGTGGCAGTATAAGTGTTAGGGCACTTAAGATGCACGATCATTATTATGAACACCATTATTACAAACACCATTTTGCAGATGGATTAACCATGGCTTGGAGAGGTGAAGGAGCCTCTCCAGGAAGTCCTCCCAGGTAGGGCTCATTAGAGACTGTAAATTCCTTCCCACTGGGTCTTGTTCACTTTCTCCTCAAGCAGATATGCTGCCATGTTGGGGCTAAACTACACCTCCGTGTCTGAATTCATCCTCATCGGCTTCTCCACCTTCCCTCAGCATCTCCTGCCTGTCTTCTTCCTTCTGTTCTTGCTGATGTACCTGTTCACGCTGCTGGGGAACCTGCTCATCATGGCCACCGTCTGGAGCGAGCGCAGCCTCCACACCCCCATGTACCTCTTCCTGTGCGCCCTCTCCACCTCCGAGGTCCTCTACACCTTCGCCATCATCCCGCGCATGCTGGCCGACCTGCTCTCCACTGACCGCTCCATCTCCTTCAAGGCCTGTGCCAGCCAGATGTTCTTCTCCTTCACGTTTGGCTTCACCCACTCCTTCCTGCTCACGGTCATGGGCTATGACCGCTACGTGGCCATCTGCCACCCGCTGCGCCACAACGTGCTCATGAGCCCCCGAGGCCGCGCCTGCCTGGTGGGCTGGTCCTGGGCAGGAGGCTCAGTCATGGGGTTGCTGGTGACATCTGCCGTTTTCCACCTCCCCTTCTGTGGTCTCAATGAGGTTCACCATTTTTTCTGCCATGTGCCTCCTCTAATGAAGTTGGCCTGTGGAAATAGTGTACTGGGGGTGGCCCTCGGGGTGGGCCTAGTCTGTAGCATGGTCCTGCTGGGTTGCTTTCTCCTCATCCTGCTCTCTTACGCCTTCATCGTGGCCGCCATCTTGAGGATCCCTTCAGCCGAGGGCCGGCACAAAGCCTTCTCCACGTGTGCGTCTCATCTGACTGTGGTCGTTGTGCACTATAGCTTCGCCTCTGTCATCTATGTCAAGCTCACAGGTCTCCACTCTCAGCAAGGCAACATCTTGATAGCCATAACCTACACGATCCTCACACCTTTCCTGAGCCCCATCATATTCAGCCTCAGGAATAAGGAGCTGAAGAACGCTATGAAGAAGACCTTCCTCAGCAAACTCTATCTTTCCAGCATCTGAGTGGCCGGTGTGGAGGTGGTCAGAATATGGTAGAAAGATGAGCATGCCTTCATCTGTAAATGGGATTAATAACGACTACCCTGCATGGCTGTTGTAAAGATTGGTGTGTGTGTGTGTGTGTGTGTGTGTGTGTGTGTGTGACAGCACCTATCACCTACTGAGTAGGTGCTCAATAAATATTAACTTTTTCCTCCCCCTGCTTTGGTCTGTGTGTCTGATAATTTTTGTATTTTAATCAAATAGCTTTATTGAGATATAATTCACATATTGAAAGTACATAATTCAATTGGTCTTTAGTATATTTACAGAGTTATACAGTTGTCACCTTAATCATTTAAAAATAGTTTTGTCACTCTGAGAAGAAACCCATGTCCCTTCCTTTATTATCAATCACTTCCTACTTCTTCCCAATGCCCTTACCTCCCAGACTTAGGAAATGGCTTATCTTATTTGTCTGTTTTGCCTATTCTGGTTATTTCATATAAATGGAATCATACACAATGTGGTCTCTTTGAATAGATCCTTTAACTTAGCACATAGTTCAAGGTTCTTCTATGTTGTAGAATGTACCAGAACTTCAGTATTTTTTATTGCCAAATAGTATAAGTATGGGTAAGTATGGATGGTCTTCCCAGGCAGGTGGTAAAGAATATGCCTGCTAATGCAGGAGACATGGGTTTGATCCTGGGTCAGGAAGATCCCCTGGAGGAATGCATGGCAACCCTCTCCAGTATTCTTTCCTGGAGAAACCCATGGACAGAAGAGCCTGGTGGGCTACAGTCCAAAGGGTTGCAAAGAAGTTCCACAAATCAAATCTCAATCAAAATATGTAACTCTGGGAAATCCCTAGCAATCCATTGGTTAGGACTCAGCATTTTGACTACCAGGGCTTGGGTTCAGTCCCTGATCAGGGAACTATGGTTGGATAGTGATAAGAGATAGAGTAGGACAAGTAAATAGTTTGAAAGTCCCACTAGGAGATTAAATACAGAGAGGGAACTTTAAGGGAGTTTAGGAGACTGTAAGTTAATGACCACTCAATAGAAGAATCCAGTAACCAAGTCACAGTCCACATATGTAGTTAAAGCACAAGACACTAGATATATTGTCTATATCTTGTAACATAAAATCAAGAGGTTAATGAACCTTGAAGAGTAGCATTTTTGCATGTAGCCAAGACAGGAATATAGTTGAAAGGGCAAGAAATTAGGCAAAAGGGGACATCATAGCATATGTTACCACACTTCTGCTAATATATATATGATTTAAATAGTGCCATGACTGTCCTGGTTAGACTGTCANTGGTGACATCTGCCGTTTTCCACCTCCCCTTCTGTGGTCTCAATGAGGTTCACCATTTTTTCTGCCATGTGCCTCCTCTAATGAAGTTGGCCTGTGGAAATAGTGTACTGGGGGTGGCCCTCGGGGTGGGCCTAGTCTGTAGCATGGTCCTGCTGGGTTGCTTTCTCCTCATCCTGCTCTCTTACGCCTTCATCGTGGCCGCCATCTTGAGGATCCCTTCAGCCGAGGGCCGGCACAAAGCCTTCTCCACGTGTGCGTCTCATCTGACTGTGGTCGTTGTGCACTATAGCTTCGCCTCTGTCATCTATGTCAAGCTCACAGGTCTCCACTCTCAGCAAGGCAACATCTTGATAGCCATAACCTACACGATCCTCACACCTTTCCTGAGCCCCATCATATTCAGCCTCAGGAATAAGGAGCTGAAGAACGCTATGAAGAAGACCTTCCTCAGCAAACTCTATCTTTCCAGCATCTGAGTGGCCGGTGTGGAGGTGGTCAGAATATGGTAGAAAGATGAGCATGCCTTCATCTGTAAATGGGATTAATAACGACTACCCTGCATGGCTGTTGTAAAGATTGGTGTGTGTGTGTGTGTGTGTGTGTGTGTGTGTGTGTGACAGCACCTATCACCTACTGAGTAGGTGCTCAATAAATATTAACTTTTTCCTCCCCCTGCTTTGGTCTGTGTGTCTGATAATTTTTGTATTTTAATCAAATAGCTTTATTGAGATATAATTCACATATTGAAAGTACATAATTCAATTGGTCTTTAGTATATTTACAGAGTTATACAGTTGTCACCTTAATCATTTAAAAATAGTTTTGTCACTCTGAGAAGAAACCCATGTCCCTTCCTTTATTATCAATCACTTCCTACTTCTTCCCAATGCCCTTACCTCCCAGACTTAGGAAATGGCTTATCTTATTTGTCTGTTTTGCCTATTCTGGTTATTTCATATAAATGGAATCATACACAATGTGGTCTCTTTGAATAGATCCTTTAACTTAGCACATAGTTCAAGGTTCTTCTATGTTGTAGAATGTACCAGAACTTCAGTATTTTTTATTGCCAAATAGTATAAGTATGGGTAAGTATGGATGGTCTTCCCAGGCAGGTGGTAAAGAATATGCCTGCTAATGCAGGAGACATGGGTTTGATCCTGGGTCAGGAAGATCCCCTGGAGGAATGCATGGCAACCCTCTCCAGTATTCTTTCCTGGAGAAACCCATGGACAGAAGAGCCTGGTGGGCTACAGTCCAAAGGGTTGCAAAGAAGTTCCACAAATCAAATCTCAATCAAAATATGTAACTCTGGGAAATCCCTAGCAATCCATTGGTTAGGACTCAGCATTTTGACTACCAGGGCTTGGGTTCAGTCCCTGATCAGGGAACTATGGTTGGATAGTGATAAGAGATAGAGTAGGACAAGTAAATAGTTTGAAAGTCCCACTAGGAGATTAAATACAGAGAGGGAACTTTAAGGGAGTTTAGGAGACTGTAAGTTAATGACCACTCAATAGAAGAATCCAGTAACCAAGTCACAGTCCACATATGTAGTTAAAGCACAAGACACTAGATATATTGTCTATATCTTGTAACATAAAATCAAGAGGTTAATGAACCTTGAAGAGTAGCATTTTTGCATGTAGCCAAGACAGGAATATAGTTGAAAGGGCAAGAAATTAGGCAAAAGGGGACATCATAGCATATGTTACCACACTTCTGCTAATATATATATGATTTAAATAGTGCCATGACTGTCCTGGTTAGACTGTCAAAGACTATATATGGTCAAAGGACGAATTAAGGATTTAACCCTTGACATCTATCCCAAAATGAAAAAGAAGGTGGTCTCCCCTTCCCCTCTTTTCCTTTGATTATAAAAATGTAGCCCTCATTGTTCTCAGGGCTGCACTCCCTTGCCTGACTGCTTGTATCCCTTGCAAGCATCCTATGCTAATATACTCATTCTTTGTTCATTGCCTTGTCTCCCTCTGAATTCTTTCTGTGATGAGATGAAAGAATCCGAGCCTCAGTAGGTCCTGACAGGTGAGCAGTGTCAATTAAAAGGTAGTGGGTTCAACTCTGCTCCTAAGCTCCAGCTTGTGGAATCAAGTTCCTATCTGACGTGTGGCTGGGTTTGAGTCTCAGCCCATGGGTTCAAGCTCCAGTATGAGTTTTGGCTGAGTGTGAGTCTCATCTGAGAAGGAGTGCAGTTTCAGTAGTACACCCTAAAAGGAATTTTAATGAACCTAGATTTTTAAATCATCCCATACATAGAATATACACTAAAACCATTAACAGAGATTTTTTTCCTTGTGACTAGCAGTAAACTTTTACCAAGATGTATGCTTGACTCCACATAGTCCCTGGCAAAAATCATATATATGCATATATATGTATACATACACACACACACACACACATGTACTGTCTCCTTCCCCTATATCTTCAGAGAAGTCCCCTCAGAGTTACTGATAGGCTGTCTTCTGGGCTAAAATCCTCAGTAAGATCTTGAATGAAACTAAATTCACAACTCTCATGTGTGTTTTTCTTTAACACTTTTGGAGATCATGAAGGGACACAGAACAGCCTTCTCTCCTTTGCCTGAACCCTGTGAGTATCCAGAGCCTTGGTACCAGCAAGGGCTTCTTGTGTCTGTCCATCTTCTTGGCAAGTCCATACTGGAGGGTTTCTCCTGGGCCTCAAATCTCTTGTCTTGGATGATTATCCTGAGATTTATTGAGTGGTTATAAACTCCTCACTGCAAGAAACAGATTTCCTTGAACTTAAACTCAAGAAGAGGTATCTGGATTCCAGAGCTGAAAGACACTGGGAAGGTTCTGACTGGGTGATTAGGTAAGGGCTGACCTGGCATCTTTCCTTGAATTGGTTACATTAACAGTTTTCAGAAAAAAAGTGAAGATACCATATGAGAGCCTTCAGATCTAAAGATAAAGGACATAGTTTCTACCAGCTGGTTGAGGCTTTCACAACTAACTGAAAAAGGAGAAAAGGAACACATTTGAATGCAAAGTAACAAAGAATAGCAAGGAGAGAAAAGAAACCCTTCCTCAGTGATCAATGCAAACAAATACAGGAAAACAAAAGAATGGGAGAGACTAGAGATCACTTCAAGAAAATTAGAGATACCAAGGGAACATTTCATGCAAAGATGGGCTCAATAAAGAACAGAAATGGTATGGACTTAACAGAAGCAGAAAATATTATGAACAGGTGTCAAGAATACACAGAAGAACTGTACAAAAGAGATCTTCATGACCCAGATAACCATGATGGTATGATCACTTACCTAGAGCCAGACATCCTGGAATGTGGGGTCAAGTATGCTTTAGGAAGAATCACTATGAACAAAGCTAGTGGAGGTGATGGAATTCCAGTTGACCTATTTCAAATCCCAAAAGATGATGCTGTGAAAGCGCTGCACTCCATATGTCAGCAAATTTGGAAAACTCAGCAGTGGCCACAGGCCTAGAAAAGGTGAGGTTTAATCCCAGTTTCAAAGAAGGGCAATACCAAAGAAGCTTCAAACTTTGCACAATTGCACTCATCTCACACACTAGCAAAGTAATACTCAAAATTCTCTAAGCCAAGCTTCAATAGTACATAAACCATAAACATCCAGATGTTCAAGCTGGATTTAGAAAAGGCAGAGGAATCAGAGATCAAATTGCCACCATCAGTTCAGTTCAGTTCAGTTCAGTTCAGTTCAGTTCAGTCGCTCAGTCGTATCCGACTCTTGCGACCCCATGAATCACAGTATGCCAGGCCTCCCTACCCATCACCATCTCCCGAGTTCACTCAGACTCACGTCCATTGAGTCTGTGACGCCATCCAGCCATCTCATCCTTCGTGGTCCACTTCTCCTCCTGCCCCCAATCCCTCCCAGCATCAGAGTCTTTTCCAATGAGTCAACTCTTCGCATGAGGTGGCCAAAGTACTGGAATTTCAACTTTAGCATCATTCCTTCCAAAGAAATCTCAGGGCTGATCTCCTTCAGAATGGACTGATTGGATCTCCTTGTGGTCCAAGGGACTCTCAAGAGTCTTCTCCAACACCACACTTAAAAAGCATCAATTCTTTGGCGCTCAGCCTTCTTCACCGTCCAACTCTCATATCCATACATGACCACAGGAAAAACCATAGCCTTGACTAGACGGACCTTAGTTGGCAAAGTAATGTCTCTGCTTTTGAATATGCTATCTAGGTTGATCATCATTTTTCTTTCAAGGAGTAAGTGTCTTTTAATTTCATGGCTGCAATCACCATCTGCAGTGATTTTGGAGCCCCCCCAAAATACAGGCTGACACTGTTTCCACTGTTTCCCCATCTATTTCCCATGAAGTGATTGGATCAGATGCCATGATCTTTGTTTTCTGAATGTTGAGCTTTAAGCCAACTTTTTCACTCTCCTCTTTCACTTTCATCAAGAGGCTTTTTAGTTCTTCTTCACTTTCTGCCATAAAGGTGGTGTCATCTGCATATCTGAGATTACTTATATTTCTCCTGGCAATCTTGATTCCAGCTTATGCTTCTTCCAGCCCAGCGTTTCTCATGATGTACTCTGCATAGAAGTTAAATAAGCAGGGTGACAATATACAGCCCTGAAGTAGTCCTTTTCCTATTTGGAACCAGTCTGTTGTTCCACGTCCAGTTCTAACTCTTGCTTCCTGACTTGCATACAGATTTCTCCAGAGGCAGGTTAGGTGGTCTGGTATTTCTATCTCTTTCAGAATTTTCCACAGTTTATTGTTATCCACACAGTCAAAGGCTTTGGCATAGTCAATAAAGCAGAAATAGATGTTTTTCTGGAACTCTCTTGCTTTTTC
>SJYW01002056.1:129733-154056 GCA_006410735.1 Raphicerus campestris | reverse complement strand
GAACCTGGACTGGTGATCTATTTCACATATGGTAATATACATATTTCAATGCTATTCTCTCAAATCATCCCACCCTCGCCTTCTCCCACAGAGTCCAAAAGTCTGTTCTTTACATCTGTGTCTCTTTTGCTGTCTCGCATATAGGGTTATTGTTACCGTCTTTCTAAATTCCATATATATGCATTCAGTTCAGTTCAGTTGCTCAATCATGTCCAACTCTTTGCCACCCCATGAATTGCAGCACACCAGACCTCCCTGTCCTAGTATACTGTATTGGTGTTTTTCTTTCTGACTTACTTCACTTGGCATAATAGACGCCAGTTTCATCCACCTCATTAGAACTGATTCAAATGTATTCTTTTTAATAGCTGAGTAATATTCCATTGTGTATATGTACCACAACTTTCTTATCCATTCGTCTGTTAATGGACATCTAGGTTGCTTCCATGTCCTGGCTATTATAAACAATGCTTCAATGAACATTGGGGTACACATGTCTCTTTCAATTCTGGTTTCCTCCATGTGTATGCCCAGCAGTAGGATTGCTGGGTCATATGGCAGTTCTATTTCCAGTTTTTAAAGGAATCTCCACACGTGTCTTCTCCATAGTGGCTGTACTAGTTTGCATTCCCACCAACAGAGTAAGAGGGTTCCCTTTTCTCCACACCCTCTCCAGCATTTATTTCTTGTAGACTTTTGGATAGCAGCCATTCTGACCGGCGTGAGATGGTAACTCATTGTGGTTTTGATTTGCATTTCTCTGATAATGAGCGATGTTGAGCATCTTTTCATATATTTCCTAGCCATCTACATGTCTTCTGTGGAGAAATGTCTGTTTAGTTCTTTGGCCTATTTTTTGATTGGGTCATTTATTTTTCTGGAATTGAGCCATAAGAGTTGCTTGTATGTTTTTGAGATTAATTCTTTGTCAGTTGCTTCATTTGCTATTATTTTCTCCCATTCTGAAGGCTGTCTTTTCACCTTGCTTATAGTTTCCTTGTTGTGCAAAAGCTTTTAAGTTTAATTAGGTTTCATTTGTTTATTTTTGCTTTTATTTCCATTACTCTGGGAAGTGGGTCATAGAGGATCCTGCTGTGATTTATGTCGGAGAGTGTTTTGCTAATGTTCTCCTCTAGGAGTTTTATAGTTTCTGGTCTTACGTGTATATCTTTAATCCATTTTGAGTTTATTTTTGTGTATGGTGTTAGAAAGTGTTCTAGTTTCATTCTTTTACAAGTGGTTGACCAGTTTTCCCAGCACCACTTATTAAAAGATTGTCTTTTCTCCATTGTATAATTTTGCCTCCTTTGTCAAAGACTCAGTTTTCAGTAGTAATTTTATTTCAATAAACCAACTTAAAATATCATTTTTTTTTTTGTCTGTGGTGTATCTTTGTTGCTGCATGTGGGTTTTCTCTAGTTGCAGTGAGTGGGGTTGCTGCAACCACAACTCTTTGTTGGGATTGCTGCAACCACAACTCTTTTTTGGGACTGCTGCAACCACAGCTCTAGGCGGGCTTCTCATTGCAGAGAACAGGCTCTAAGCATGCAGGCTTCGGCAGCTGCAGCTTGTGGGATCAAGAGCACTGACTCAATAGTTGTGGCACAGGCTTAGTTGCTCTGTGGCATGTGGGATCTTCCTGGTCCAGGGATCGAACTGGTGTCCATTGCATTATAAGGTGAATTCTTAACCACTGGACCACCAGGGAAACCCCCAACTTTAAAATGAGAAATAATGCCCCCAAACAGGAGAAAAAGGAGCACCAGATAGCCAAATTTTATTATTCTGGCTGGGTTTATGTAAGTACCTAGCTTATACTTCCAAGTACTTACTCAAATGAGGGCTAAAGATATCACTCAGAAATGATCAAGATGGGATTCTTTTGACACTCCAAAATTGGCTTTTTGTGCATACAGTTAGAGAAAGTTGGCTTGATAAAACATCTTTTCAAAATTCTAACTCAGAACAAAAATCCTTCTAGGATGACCTTACATTTCTTTTCCTGTGCCTTTGAGATGTAAATGTTTTACCAGGGCTCTCAGGAAATGCTTATCTAGACCGTTTCCAATCCTGAAGGGGGAAGAATGGGAAAGCGGTCCTTTTAAACCGAAGCCAGTATACTTAACTTATTTCAATGTTATTTATAAACTAGTGAATTTTATACTGTAATATCTGCTTCATGGCTAAGTTTAAAAATGAAAACTATGGACTCTCTGTGTCTGTTTGAATGTATGTGTGTCTATGTGTGTACACTGTAGATATGATAGGTTTCTACCTCATTGCCAAAATTATTTTAATGAGCTTCATTTAATTGGCTGAAGGGATATTAAGCATTTACCTAAATTCTCAGAAATATAGTAGACACTGATCCAAATGAGTTTCAGGTTCTTGAACTCTGGGAAATATTCATATTAAATTAAAATTCTGTACTAAAGTTAGTTTAAGATGGTTGGTTTAACTAAAACAGACATGTCTTTAGAGACACCAACTTTAAGTATAATACTTGTATTTAGCAAGGTTGATTAAAACTCACACAGGATTATATTATCCATTTTATAAAGTCTGTCTATTGAAAAAAAAACCTTGGGATGATTTCTGACTTGGTCTAATGTCTTATGAAATTATCATGGGAAATCTGTTGGGGACAAATGTATTAAATAGATACAAATGAGATAACAGCTTTTAGGTGAGCTGTTTAAGAATACACATGTTTAATGGTATGTCTACTTAAAAAACAGTTTTTTCAGATTTTTGATAACTTGAAACTTTAGAATTTTGATAAGTTAAATAATAGAAGTTTATTGAATATTTAGGTCATTCCCAGATAAACATTAATTATGGAACATAGGCTTTCTTTTTAAAGAGAAACTATTTTATGGCTATTAATAAATATGTTTGGTTCCACACTGAGAAGCTTTCTATAAGAAAGCTTGCTTTTAAAGATTATAAATAGCATTAAAATTTTTTTCTAATCTATACAATGCTAAAGTAAAAGACAGTTTATAATTGCATATTTCTTAATTTTCATTTTAGGTTTTAAAGGTCAAGAATTTGAACTAATACATATAATCAAAACTACCATTGTTAATTTAAAAAAGATTGTGTGTGGAAAAATATGTATTAAGAATGGAAATGCAGTTTGTTAAAAGGAAAGAAAGAAATTTTGTCTTAAAGAGAGGTTATCAAAGAGATACACACACAAACAGAGAAATACACAAAGCATAGGACAAAATCTGAAGATAATCTGAAAGTCATAAAAGGTTTATGAGAAAAGAATACTGAGAAAAAACAATCAGGACTGAATAAGATTAGGATAAATTTAGTTGAGTAAATTAATTTTTAAAGTTGAAATATACATGATTTAAAATATATATATTTGTTTCAGGAGTGCAGCATAGTGATTCAGTATTTTTATAGATTACATTCCAAGTAAACAAAAAAATACTGGCTATATATTCCCTGTGATGTATATGTATTTTTGTAGTTTACTTACTGGTACTTTATACTTAGTAGTTTTTACCTCTTAATCCCTTACCCCTGTATTGCCCCTCCCCTCTTTCCATTCCCCAATGGGAACTGCTAGATTGTTCAATCTGTGAGTATGTTTCTGTTTTGTTATATTTATTTCTTTGTTTTATTTTTTAGATTCCACATATATGTGGTAACATAGGTAGTTGTCCTTCTTTGTCTAAGAAAGCATAATACTAAGCATAATATCCTCCAGGCCCATCAATGTTGTTGCAAAGACAAAATTTTATACTTTTTAGTGGCTGAGTAATATTCCATTCCATATATACACCACATCTTTATCCACTCATCTGTTGAGGAACACTTAAGTTGCTTCCATATCTTGGCTAATGCAAATAATGCTACTATGGACACTTGGGTGAAAATATCTTTTCAAATTAGTGCTTCACTGTCTTCAGATATATACCCAGGAGTGAAATTTCTGGATCACACGGTCGTTCTACTTTGTTTCTTTGAGAAACCTTCATATTGTTTGCTTCCCAGTGGCTCAGAGGTAAATAATCTTCCTGCAATGCTAGAGTTGCAGGAAATGAAAGTTTGATCCCGAGGTCAGGAAGATCCCCAGGAGAAGGGCATGGAAGCCCACTCCAGTATTCTTGCCTGTAGAATCCCATGGACAGAGGAACCTGGTGTGCTGCAGTCTATGGGGTCACAAAGAGTGCAATTTAGCATGCACACAGGCCATATGTTTTCCATAGGGGCTGTGCCAATATACTGTAAGACCTCGCGGCCTTTTTTCAGGATCTGTCGCTCCAAAGACCACAGTGACTCGAATTCGATGCAATAGGCAAGAGGATTTATTAGGCCGGCGCGCCGGGGTTCAGTCTCCTCGGGAGGAGTGAACCCCGAACACTGGTCGCGAAGGGTTTTTATTCCGAAAAAATCACAGGCAGGTGGGAGTGGGGTCAGGATGTTAGGAACAATGTGATAGGGGGCCATAGGCAGGTGCAGGTGGGGTGAGGACGTTTGATTGGTGGGATAGGTCTGCAGGTAATTAAGTCGAAACGGCTGGCTGACCACCCTGCAGCGGTTGGCCAGTCTTTAGAAGAACAATTACCTGGAAAAGTCTGACAGAAAATACATCGTTGAGAGGGGGTCTCTTTGCAAGGCCAGGAAACTAGGTTATAGGTCATCAGTTAAGAATTAATAGAAATCCTCACACACTACTATAGTGGGGCTGTGTCAAGGATCAGGAGGCTGAGTCACCAGATAAGGGGAAAGCTATTTTCCCTGAGGCATGGCCTGCCTCCGGGGTTTTAACACAAAGGAGACTTTAAATTTTAACCTAGGTTCTTCAATACAATGTACTAGGGTCCCTTTCCTTCACACCCCTGCCAACACTTGTTATTTGTAGACTTTTGACAATAGCAATTCTGACCAGCATGAGATGATATCTCACCGATATGTTGATTTGCATTTCTCTGGTTGAACACTTTTTCGTTGGTCCCTTGGTCATAGGTATATCTCCATTGGAAAACTGTATTTTTGGTCTTCTGCCAATTTAAAAATCAAGTTTTTTTTTTTTTTTTCGAGTTGTGTGAGTTGCTCATATATTTTGAATATTAACTCTTTATTGGTCATATCATTTGCAAATACTTTCTTGTATATCATAGGTTGTCTTTTTGTTTTGTTGAGGTTTATAACTCAGTCCCATTTGCTTATTTTTGCTTTTTTTTTTCAAGCAGACTATTCCAAGAAAATATTGCTGTGATTTATGTCAAAGTCTATTCAGCCTATGTTCTCTTCTAGGAGTTTTATTGTTTCAAGGACCCATTATGAATTTATTTTTTTTAAATATGGTGCAAGAAAATGTTCTAATTTTATTATTTACATGTAGCTGTCCCATTTCCCCAGCACTACTTATTAAAGACATTGTGTGTATATATGTATATAAATGTGTGTGTGTATACAACACTGTTTATATATAAACAGCACCACTTATTAAAGACACTGTTTATATATAACATATATATATAATATATATAGAGAGAGTGATATATATATATATATATATATATATAGAGAGAGAGAGAGAGAGAGTGATGCTAAAGCTGAACTCCAATATTTTGGCCACCTCATGCAAAGAACTGACTCATTGAAAAAGACCCTGATGCAGGGAGGGACTGGGGGCAGGAGGAGAAGGGGACGACAGAGGATGAGATGACTGGATGGCATCACTGACTTGATGGACATGGGTTTGGGTGAACTCTGGGAGTTGGTGATGGACAGGGAGGCCTGGCGTGCTGCGATTCATGGGGTCGAAAAGAGTCAGACACAACTGAGTGAATGAACTGAACTGAACTGAACTGATATGTTGAGTAGTACTTACTTCTCCCATATCTTAGCTATTGTATTATAAATAACGTTGCTATGGATATTGGGGAGCAAGTATCTTTTTAAATCAGTGTTTTTGCTTTCTTTGGCTATATACTCAGCAGTGATGTTGCTGGATCATGTGGTATTTCTATTTTTAGTTTTTGAGGAACCTCCATACTGTTTTCTGTAGTGGTTATGTAAGACCTCGCGGCCTTTTCTCAGGATCTGTCGCTCCAAAGACCACAGTGACTCGAATTCGATGCAATAGGCAAGAGGATTTATTAGGCCGGCGCGCCGGGGTTCAGTCTCCTCGGGAGGAGTGAACCCCGATGCTAGTTACAGAGCAGTTTTTATACACTACCGGACCTAGAAAAATGCAGATTAAACATCAAACAGAGTCATAAACATACAGTTGTTATCACCAGACCCCAAGACAAATCATTTGGCTGGCGTCATAGCAGGATTCTATCTTACTCCCTCCGGGGGCGGTGCGTCCCGGTTCCGGGCACGTATGACTACTTCAGAGAACAATCTGTTTTTCCTCAAGGAGTTCAGGCTTGAAATGTCACAGGTTACTTATCAATCAGGGGTGGCGGAACAGAGNACTTTTTAATATGCTGCCTAGGCTTCTCATAGCTTTTCCTCCAAGGAGCAAGCGTCTTTTAATTTCATGGCTGCAATCACCACCACATGCTATTTTCACCACCTAGTGATTTTCTAGCACAAAAAAATAAAGTCTGTCATTATTTCCATTGTTTACCTATCTATTTGCCATGAAGTGATGTGACTCGATGCCATAATCTTAGTTTTTTGAATGTTGAGTTTTAAGCCAACTTTTTCACTCTCCTCTTTGACTTTCATCAAGAGGCTTTTTAGTTCTTTGCTTTCTCCCATAAGGGTGGTGTCATCTGCATATCTGAGCTTATTGATATTTCTCCTGGCATCGTGATTCCAGNGTTGACTCATTGGAAAAGACTCTGATGCTGGGAGGGATTAGGGGCAGGAGGAGAAGGGGACAACCAAGGATGAGATGGCTGGGTGGCATCACCGACTCAGTGGACGTGGGTTTGAGTGAACTCCCAGAGTTGGTGATGGACAGGGAGGCCTGGCGTGCCACAATTCACGGGGTCGCAAAGAGTCGGACATGACTGAGTGAGTGAATTGAACTGCATTTCGGACTCTTTTGTTGACTATGATGGCTGCTCCATTTTTTCTAAGGCATTCCTGCCCGCAGTAGTAGATGTAACGGTCATCTGAGTTAAATTCACCCATTCCAGTTCATCTTAGTTCATTGATTCCTAGAATGTCAATGTTCACTCTTGTCATCACCTCTTTGATCACTTCCAATTTGCCTTGATTTATGGACCTAACATTCCAGATTCCTATGCAAGATTGCTCTTTACAGCATTGAACCTTGCTTCTATCATCAGTCCCATTCACAACTGGGTGCTGGTTTTGCTTTGGCTCCATCCCTTCATTCTTTCTGGAGTTTTTTCTCCACTGATCTCCAGTAGCATATTGGGTACCTACTGATCTGGGGAGTTCATCTTTCAGTGTCCTATCTTTTTGCGTTTTCATACTGTTCATGGGGCTCTCCGGGCAAGAATACTGAAGTGATTTCTCATTCCCTTCTCCAGTGGACCACATTCTGTCAGACCTCTCTGCCGTGAAAGATCCCAAATGAACACCTGAACTTTACATCTCAAAGAATTAGGAAAAGAACAGACAAAGCCCCAAATTAGTAGAAGGGAGGAACTAAAAAGAAATCAAAGCAGAAACAAATACAATATAGATTAGAAAAACAATAGAAAATATCAGTGAAACTGAGAGTTGAATAGAAAATAGAAACAAAATTGACAAAACTTTACTAGACTACTCAAGAGAAAAAAGAAAGAAGGCTCAAATAAAATCAGAAATGTAAATGGAGACATTAAAACTGATACCATAGAAATGCAAAAAATCAGAAAAGACTATTATGAAGAATTATATACCAACAAATTGGACAACCTAGAAGAGATGATAAATTCCTCCAAACACAAAACCTACCAAGAGTGACTCATGAGAATTAGAATATGTGAACAGATCAATAACAAGTAAAAAAATTGAACAAGCAATAAAAATTTTGCGACTAAGAAAAGCCCAGAACCAAATGATTTCACAGGTAAATGTTACCAAAGGATCAATGTCAATCATTTTCAAACTCTTCCAAACACTCATTTTAGTTCCTTCTTCATCTTGAAGAAGAGGGGACACTTCCAAACTCATTAACAATGCCAAATTTGCCATTATACCAAAGTCAGATAACAATAATACTAGAATAGCAAACTACTGGCCAATATCCTTGATAAATATACATTCATGTAATCTCAACAAAATACTAGTAAGCCAAGTTCAGAAGCATGTTAAAAGAATCATAAACCAAGGGAGAGAGGCCAAGATGATGGAGTAAATAATTTTCTTTGTGGAGACAAATACTTTTTTATTTTGTGTACTTTTTATGATTTAAATAGTAATGATGATAAAACGCCAGACACATTGCTTGACACATGGAAAAGATCAAATTCTGGTGGCATTTCTTATTATGTTTTGGTTATTTTGTTTATTCTTATTTTGGGAGATGGGGAAATAAAATCTTCTCTTGTTAATCTATTCAAAAAGAATCATGTGCATCAGGGTCCTGACACATCCCTGTGGTGCTTCCCATCTGCCTATATATAGAGAACATATTCTTAGGCACAGACAATGGGATGGAGTCAATCTCACTAGCTATAAATAGGAGACTATGATGGCTTGAGATGATGCAAGAGGGAGAAAAATTTGAGACAAATAAAGCTAGTATGCACCAAACTTCTATGCAGTGTGGGTATTTTACAGACCAGAATCATTAAGAAAGTATTATAAAGACAGACATTATTATTTCCAACCCTTCTTTCAAACTTGCCATCAGGAACTTAGGGGACAGAAGATTCTGCGGAAGGTTCTTTTTATGGCATTCTTCAGCTCTTTATTCCTGAGGCTGAAAATGATGGGGCTAAGAAAGGGGGTGAAGACTGTGTAGGTGGTGGCCAGCAGAGTGTTACTGTCCATGGAATGGGCGCCTTTGGGCTTGAGGTAGATGAGGGAGGCAAAACCGTAGTGCACGACCACTATGGTGAGGTGGGAGACACAGGTGGAGAAGGTCTTGTGCCGGCCTTCAGTGGAGGGGATCCTCAGGATGGCAGCCACGATGAAGACATAGGAGAGGAAGATGAGGAATAAGCACCCCATGAGGGCGGTGACACAGACCATGATCACACCCAGGGTGACAGAGGCTGTCCCCTNAAAGTATTATAAAGACAGACATTATTATTTCCAACCCTTCTTTCAAACTTGCCATCAGGAACTTAGGGGACAGAAGATTCTGCGGAAGGTTCTTTTTATGGCATTCTTCAGCTCTTTATTCCTGAGGCTGAAAATGATGGGGCTAAGAAAGGGGGTGAAGACTGTGTAGGTGGTGGCCAGCAGAGTGTTACTGTCCATGGAATGGGCGCCTTTGGGCTTGAGGTAGATGAGGGAGGCAAAACCGTAGTGCACGACCACTATGGTGAGGTGGGAGACACAGGTGGAGAAGGTCTTGTGCCGGCCTTCAGTGGAGGGGATCCTCAGGATGGCAGCCACGATGAAGACATAGGAGAGGAAGATGAGGAATAAGCACCCCATGAGGGCGGTGACACAGACCATGATCACACCCAGGGTGACAGAGGCTGTCCCCTTCCCACAGGCCAATTTCAAGAGGGCAAGCACATGGCAGAAAAAATGGTGAATCTCATTGGACCCACAGAAGCTGAGGTGGAAAATGATCAGTGTCACCATCATCCCCATGACCGAGCCACCAGCCCAGCACCAGGACACAAGACGGGCACAGTCACGGGTGCTCATGAGCACGTTGTAGCGCAGGGGGTGGCAGATGGCCACGTAACGGTCATAGCCCATGATCATGAGCAGGAAGGAGTGGGTGAAGCCAAATGTAAAGGAGAAGAACATCTGGCTGGCACAGGCCACAAAGGTGATGGAGTGATGGGTGGAGAGCATGTGAACCAGCATATAAGGAGTGATGGCAACAGTGAACAGGATCTCGGAAATGGAGAGGGCACAGAGGAAGAGGTACATGGGGGTGTGGAGGCTGTGCTCCCTCCAGATGGTGCCCATGATGAGCAGGTTGCCCAGCAGCGTGAACAGGTACATCAGCAGGTACAGTAGGAAGAAAATGGGCAGGAGCTTCTGAGGGAAGTTGGAGAAGCCGATGAGGATGAATTCAGACATCATGCTGTAGTTTTGATTAGACAAGAATGCTGCATCTGGTGAGATCAGAAACAGAATGAAATCACAGTGGTTAAAACAGATTGATCACCTGCCGAAGATGGAAGAACTAGTTAAATGACACCACAAGGAAGCAATCAGACAAATTCAAGGTAGATCATTCCACAGAACAATTGATCTGGTCTCATTAATAAGCCAGGATCAAGAAAAGGATAAAGAGAAATTCAGGGGACATAACAATAATATGCAATATTGGGTAGTAGATCAGATACTGATTTAGATAAGCTAGTTGTATTTTTAAGGAAATAGAGAAGATTTTGATTGTGGTAGGGATAAATGATGAAGTACAAACAATATTAAGCAGTTATTATTAATTCATTTTTGGTTTCCCTGGTGGCTCAGATGGTAAAGAATCTGCCTCCAGTATGGGAGACCTGGGGTTGATCCCTGGGTTGGGAAGATCCCCTGGAGGAGGGAATGGCAACCCACTCCAGAATTCTTGCCTGGAGAATCCCCATGCACAGAGGAGCCTGGCGGGCTACAATCCATGGGGTCACAAAGAGTCAGCCATGACTCAGTGACTAAGCAGAGTACATATTAATTAATTTATTATTTTGTTTGGTCTAATTTTTTGGCTGTGAAGGTAAATATTAATAGTTTAAAGAGATACTGAAAATAAAAAATGATGAAAGTAGAAATGACAAATTTAAAGTTCCAGCAAATAAGATTGGAGCCATGTTTTTGTTAGACTCAGCAAACAATCTTTATCAGATTCACTATTCCAAGCATAGAAAAGTATACAGGTATTCTCCCCAGTGGGACCTACTAAGACCATGGGGCAAAACTTTGTTTTATTTGAAAATCATGGATATTGGTAATTTTCTTCATTTCTCCCTTTCTTCCTCCTGCTGCTGATAATAATTAGTGATTATTAGTTTTCTGTAATTCTTTCTTTGTTTTGCCATCCATATTTCATATATATTCTATTTATTCATGGATATCTAAAAGAACATGTGACTAAATATATAATTCAAAAATTAAAAAAATAAAGATATACTGAGATTTAAAAAATTCACACACATGCACACACCAAGGAACAAAGGAATATTTCATGAAGGTTAAAAGAACATTGTATCAACCTACATGTATATAATTAACCTATATAAAAATATACACTTGAATGTTAGAAATTAATATTCAACACAACTTCAGTGAAATAATTATAAAATAGAAATTACTAATCAATACTAGATAGATAAGAAATGAAAGTTGGAAATTTTAACAGAGTTCAGAAATGCAATTTGGGTGTTATTAATTATAATGCACTATAATATTCAGACATTAGCTCCTATATATATTTAAGCTCTTCACAAAGCAATGTTAAATATGTTTTTCAAGTACATAGAGGACTTTATAACAAAAATTTACCTATTTTCAGACATAGAGAAATTCTCCATCTACTTCAAAGTATAAATAATATATAGATTATAATGTGCTGAAGTCAGAAATCATTGGAAAAGGAATAGCTTTCCAAATCCATAAGTTAGAAGGATGTAGTATTAACCTCTTGCTTCAGTAGTAAGTAGTAAGTCATAAAATAAATGAGATATTTATAAAAAATAATTTAAACATCAAATGTCAATTAAAAATACCTTGAGGGGAATAGGCAATTTTATATATTAATAAGTATATATATATAATATATATATATAGAAAATTTACCCAGAAAAGCGTGCTTACTACAACTAAAATCAAGTGATGAAAATTAATAAAACAGAAACAGGAGAAAATGCCAATGAGAAAGCATAAAGTTAAAATTGGGAGACAACGATAGAAATATAGATATTTAAAATGAATAAAAATAGTAAGAAAAATGTAAGTTAAGAAACTGAAATAAAAGATGAATAAATTCACAGAAACATAAAATTTCAAAACTGGTGCAAAAAGAAAAATAGAGACCCTGGGTATTCAAAAATATTCTAAAGAAATTGAAATGTTAAAAATCTTCTCCTTCCTATAATTATCAGCTCCAGTGGGTTTATGAATGTGCACATATACATTTTAGGAACAATTGATTAATATCATACACATATTCTTCAAATAAAAGAAAAAAATGGAAAAAATTGAAATCTGCTGAGCTTATTTCATCAGGTTAATGCAATCTTTATTCTAAAACTGGGTAAAAATGTTATAAGAAATAGTTACTGGCTCACTTTACCTATCAATTTTTGATTTTGAAATTTATTTATGACATCACCTAATCAATGAAATGATGTATTAAAATTAGTAAATTATGATCAAGAGGTGTTGGTTTATCCCATGAATGACAAAATGGTTTAGCATCATGTGGTTCACATAAAAAATAATGTAAGTATTTTGACCAAGGAAAAAATGTATTTGCTTAAATTAAACTTCTATTTCTGACATTTTAAATGTTCACCTAATAATTGCCTGTAACATGGGAGACCAGAATTCTATCCCTGGGTGAGGAAGATCTGGAGAAGGGAATGGCAAGCCACTCTGGTATTCTTGCCTAGAGAATCCTATGGACAGAGGAGCCTGCGGGCTACAGTCGATGGTGTCGCTAAGAGTCAGACAGGATTGAGCAACTAACACTTCCTTACCTTACTTTAGGTGTACAATGTGATGATTTCACATATGTTTGTCTATTTATGATTTTTTAAAAGCCCCTTTGCAACATGAAATTGAAGGGGACTTTCTTAGCTAAAGAATACATCCTACAAAACTAACAAATAGTATACTATGTAGGGACCTTTACATACATTATTTTATAATCAGGAAGAAGTCAAGAATACTCACTGTCTCTGCTGGTCTTTAACGTGGAACTGAAAGTCATGAGCAGGGCTACAAGGAAAGAGAGGAAGGAGATACAGAAAGATTGAAGTGATGAGAACTGGTCACCGGTCTGGAAAGATTAGAGAAGCAAGATGTAATACGTTAGAACCATAAGAGAGTGCAGTGATGCAGAAGGCAAGATTAGCTTCCCCAAACCACAGTCATTTCTTGTGCCCTTAAATCAGTAGTTATCATCAAAATTTAGTTTTTAAGTAAAAAGTAAGACAACAGTCTCAAGTGACACAGATAATATAGAAACAGTTCTCAAGCATTTTGGCCTCAGGATGCGTTTATGCTAAAAAATTATTGAAGCTCCTAAAAGGCATTTGCTTAGGTGAAATGTAACTATCAGTTTTTACCATATTAGATATTAAAACTAGAATCTTTAAAAATATTCAGTAATTCAGTTCAGTCGCTTAGTTGTGTCCAACTCTTTGTGACCCCATAGACTGCAGCACGCCAGGCTTCCCTGTCCATGACCAACTCTTGGAGTTTACTCAAACTCATGTCCTTCAAATCAGTGATGCCATCTAACCATCTCATCCCCTGTCGTCCCCTTCTCCTCCTGCCTGCAATCTTTCCCAGCATCAGGGTCTTTTCCAATGAGTCTATTCTTCGCATCAGGTGGCCAAAGTATTGCAGTTTCAGCTTCAGCATCAGTCCTTCCAATGAATATTGACAACTGATTTCCTTTAGGATGGACTGGTTGGATCTCCTTGCAGTCCAAGGGACTCTCAAGAATCTTCTCAACACCCCAGTTCAAAAGCATCAATTCTTTGGCGCTCAGCTTTCTTTATAGTCCAACTCTCACATCCATACACAACCACTGGAAAAACCATAGACTTGACTAGATGGACTTTTGTCTGCATTGAGTAATTAGTACACTTTAAAAACAATAGTAAATCTATTACATGTTAACATTAGTAAGATATTTATATAAGGTTGATTACAATGTTCAAAAACATTTAGTGAGAAGAGTGGTCTTTTATTATGTGTTTGAAAATATATCTAATGTCTGCCCTGATAGAAAACAACCAAACACTCATATCTATTTCTTCATTTAGTCTGTGGTGGGCTACCTCATGCAAAGAGTTGACTCATTGGAAAAGACTCTGATGCTGGGAGGGATTGGGGGCAGGAGGAGAAGGGGACGACAGAGGATGAGATGGCTGGGTGAACTGAACTGAACATATTGTTTTGGGCTTCCCTGATGGTTCAGATAGGAAAAAAAATCTGCCTGTAGTGCAAGAGGCCTGGGTTGGATCCCTGGGTTGGGAAGATCCCCTGGAGAAGGAGATGGCTACCCACTCCAGTATTCGTGCCTGGAGAATTCCATGGAAAGAGGAGCCTTGTAGTGTTTTAGTTGAAGTATATGATTAAAACACATCCACACATGTAATTGGTAAAATAAGGACCTAATGACCTTAGTTGAAGTATATGATTAAAACACATCCACACATGTAATTGGTAAAATAAGGACCTAATGACCTAAAGACCCCAGGAAATGTCTCTGGGACCCCTAGGGATTCTCACCTTATTTTGAAAAGCACTGTAAATACAATATCTAGAAATTAACATAAAATATGCAATACATCTAAAGACTAAAGCATTAATAACAATGTAGAAGGTGATCTGAATACTTGAAAACAGTCTACTTCCCTGAATGAGTTGAGCTAATATTATCATGATGTCAAGTTTTCCTAAATTATGCTGCACTAGCAATTCCAGGGAATTGATTGTGAATGTGATGAAACCTGCCTAAAATTTCTTCTGAAAATTAAACCAATATAAAACTATAACAAACTTTTAAAAATTGAGTAAACAGGAGAGGTATATCCTCCTGGATAATGAGACACATTATAGAGTCATAGTCATTTCTTAAAGTGTGATCCTGGATTAAATGGGCACTGATTAAATTGATTCTATGTCTCAGAAAATATCCCTATATGGTTCAAAACTTAATGTATATAAAGGTGGGAGCACAAATCAACGGGAAAATATGATTGCTTGTTACTTTCTGGTGGGGGAAAATGTTCACTTTAGGAAGCAAAGTAAATCTGAATATCTGCCCAAGAACACATGTAAAAGTGGAATCCAGATAGATTCAAGACATGACTATGAAATACCAACTATACATCTAATAGGAGAGAGTACACGAGCATTGAGGAGGGCCTGGCAACCCNGGTGATACCTCATTGTAGTCTTGATTTGCATTTCTCTAATAATTAGTGATGTTGAACATCTTTTCTTCTGCTTTTTGCATGTCTTTGGTGTGTCTTTGGAGAAATATCTATTTAGATCTTCCACCCAGTTTTTTTATTTTTTATTTTTATTTTTTTTGCCTGATACTGAGTTGTATGAGCTGTTTGTATAGTTTGGAGAGTAGTCCCTTGTCTCTTGTTTGATTTGCAAAGATTTTCTCCCATTATGTGGGTTTGTCTTTTCATTTTGTTTATGGTTTCCTTTGCTGTGCAAAAGCTTCTATGTTTAATTAGGTCCCCTTTGTTTATTTTTATTTTCATTGCTTTAGGAGGTGAATCAAAAAAGATTTTTCTGTGATTTATTTCAGAAAGTGTCTTGCCTATGTTTTCCTCTACAGTTTTATAATATCTGGCCTTACATTTAAGTCTTGAATCCATTTTGAGTTTATTTTTGTGGATGGTGTTATCAGGTGTTCCAATTTCATTCTTTTACATGTAGTTGTCCAGTTTTCCCAGTATCACTTATTGAAGAGACTATCTTTTCTCCATTGTATATTCTTGCCTCCTTTGTCATAGATTAGGGGATCATATGTGCATGGCATTGTCTCTGGGCTTTCTATCCTGTACTGATGATATATATTTCTGTTTTTCTGCCGGTATCGTATTGTCTTGATTACTGTAGCCTTGTAGTATATTCTGAAGTCAGGAAGCCCATTTCCTCCAGCTCCATTTTTCTTTCTCAAGATTGCTTTGGTTATTCAGGGTCTTNTGCATGATACAAAGTGCTCAGGGCTGGTGCACTGGGCTGACCCAGAGGGATGGATGGGGAGGGAGGTGGGAGGGGGTTCAGGATGGGGAACACGTGTACACCCATGGCTGATTCATGTCAATGTGTGGCAAAAACCACTACAATATTGTAAAGTAATTAGCCTCCAATTAAAATAAATTAATTTACAAAATAAAGTTCAAGCCAAATAAATAAATAAAATAAAAATTTGTGGACCCCTATTGTCATGGAGCTAAGCTCTTCAAGGGGAACTCAGCATCTTGCATGTTGTTGCTGTTGTCCAGTTGCTCAGTCATGTCTGACTCTTTGCGACACCAAGGACTGCAGCATACCACCTGTTTCATATTCCAGAAACCCCCAGTTACATCTAACCCTTCAGGGTTCACCAGACATACCATTGTGCCCAAATGCACCATGCCTATGTCACTATTAACCTTTGTGCTTGCTGTCTCTTCTTCTTAGAAACTCCTCTCCCATCTGTGTACCTCACCTGGATCACACCTCCTTACCCTTCAGGTCTCACTTTAGACATCACTCCCATCCAGAAACCTTTGTTAAGCCACAGACCAGTCTCTGACCTACTGTTAGCTCTCACAGGCTCTTAGGCTTTCCTCATCACACCTTGGGCCACTCTGTGTTGTCACCTTTGGTTACATGACAGCTTCCCCACTGGGCTATAAGAAGATGAGTTGTTGAAAGTGAAAGTGCTAGTGACTCAGTCTTGTCTGACTCTGTGACTCCATGGACCATAGCCCTCCTGGCTCCTCTGTCCGTGGGATTTCCCAGGTGAGAATACTGGCATGGGTTGCATTTCTTCCTCTAGATTGGGATCTTCCCAATCCAGGGATCAAACCCTAGTCTCTTGCATTGCAGGTGGATTCTTTACCATCTGAGTCATCAGGTCAATTCTGTCCTTGGTTATTGCTGGATACTAGTGCCTAAAATATTTCCACATTAAATAATTATTTAATAAGATTTTGTGACTATATAAATAAGGGCAAGGGCTGTGTTGCAAAGTAAAGCAAATTCTGACTTTATGTTGGAACTGTTTCTTTGACTTGCTTTTCATTGCTTTTGTTATTATATTCATATGCAATGACCTGCCTCAGTGAATCCTGCCCCATGCCTGACTGCTAAAGTGCCTTTGTTCAGAGTCCTGTCCACCTGTAGATGACAGGAAGGAAGATATTAACACANACCACCTGTTTCATATTCCAGAAACCCCCAGTTACATCTAACCCTTCAGGGTTCACCAGACATACCATTGTGCCCAAATGCACCATGCCTATGTCACTATTAACCTTTGTGCTTGCTGTCTCTTCTTCTTAGAAACTCCTCTCCCATCTGTGTACCTCACCTGGATCACACCTCCTTACCCTTCAGGTCTCACTTTAGACATCACTCCCATCCAGAAACCTTTGTTAAGCCACAGACCAGTCTCTGACCTACTGTTAGCTCTCACAGGCTCTTAGGCTTTCCTCATCACACCTTGGGCCACTCTGTGTTGTCACCTTTGGTTACATGACAGCTTCCCCACTGGGCTATAAGAAGATGAGTTGTTGAAAGTGAAAGTGCTAGTGACTCAGTCTTGTCTGACTCTGTGACTCCATGGACCATAGCCCTCCTGGCTCCTCTGTCCGTGGGATTTCCCAGGTGAGAATACTGGCATGGGTTGCATTTCTTCCTCTAGATTGGGATCTTCCAAATCCAGGGATCAAACCCTAGTCTCTTGCATTGCAGGTGGATTCTTTACCATCTGAGTCATCAGGTCAATTCTGTCCTTGGTTATTGCTGGATACTAGTGCCTAAAATATTTCCACATTAAATAATTATTTAATAAGATTTTGTGACTATATAAATAAGGGCAAGGGCTGTGTTGCAAAGTAAAGCAAATTCTGACTTTATGTTGGAACTGTTTCTTTGACTTGCTTTTCATTGCTTTTGTTATTATATTCATATGCAATGACCTGCCTCAGTGAATCCTGCCCCATGCCTGACTGCTAAAGTGCCTTTGTTCAGAATCCTGTCCACCTGTAGATGACAGGAAGGAAGATATTAACACACCCCTTGCCTGAGGCTTGCCATTGTAGGAGGTGTTTGCAATATTAATGGCCTTTTTACTTTGTTTCCTTCCCTCTGCTCATCTCTGATCTATAAAAGAACCTGGCATCCAGACTCCATAGAATGGTTATAATGAGACATTAGTCTGTCATCTTCTTGGTCATTTCAACTGGAGAATTTTGATGAACAAGGAAGAGATCCCCAAGCAATGTTCTGATAGCATTTAAAGCAGAGGGAATAGTTTGAGCAAAGGCATGCAGGTGTGCTGAGCATGGAAGGAGAAAGATTAGCAGTGGCTTGAAGGGGCACAAAGAATAATTGCTCTGGGCCCCACAAAGAAGCAGGTAAAAGGTACAGATAGCCAGAAGGTAGAATTAGATCCCTGCATGATTTTTAGGGGAAGCACACTGACTGAAAAGGCCCATCTTGGCCAAGCACCATAGTAACCATCTGCATGAGTTGTTTTATGAAAGGAGGTCCTAGTAAGGAACATGGAACTAATAAGCCACCAGAAGAGTTTGGAAAAGGTGAAAAGGAGACACCATATGTCTGATCATCTCCCAGAAGACTCCTCAGTGGCACCCATCTTGGCTGAGCAACGTGTGAGCCACCAGGAAGGAGCCTTGAATTGGAATATTTGGCCAAAGACAACCTGGAAACTAGTCCCGTCACCATAAAACCCAAGACTGTGAGCCGTGTGGCAGAGCAGTTCTCCTGGGTTCCCTTATCCTACTGCTCTCTGCTTAGGCACTCCTTCCCAATAAAGTCTTTGTCAGCATGTAAGTNACTAGTCCCGTCACCATAAAACCCAAGACTGTGAGCCATGTGGCAGAGCAGTTCTCCTGGGTTCCCTTATCCTACTGCCCTCTGCTTAGGCACTCCTTCCCAATAAAGTCTTTGTCAGCATGTAAGTCTCCTCAGACAATTCATTTTTGAGTGTTAGACAAAATTCCGCTTTTGGACCCTGGAAGGAATCCCACTTCCTGCAACATGGCCATCCATTTCACCTAAGCTCCAGGTAATACACATTGTCCTGGATCTAAAAAATTTTGGAGAACATGACATGGCTCACATATATACATTGATGTCAGGTTTCCTCAGCTCAACAAAAATCGGAAAGGAGCTGGGAGAGGGCCATACATTCTGTCAACAAAAGAATTGCTGGGCTTCATGAACTCATTCTTCACTGATGTCTCTGGCACCCATAAGTCAGAGAAGAAAGGGACCTATCATATAGGCTCAGGGATGGAGAAGAGATAGGTCAGGCGCAGGGGCTCTGCTTCTTCTCACAGATCCCCTTGTTCAGATGACTGTTCTACAGGAAGTAATCCTAGTGACTATGACGGAGCATCTTGATGCAATCTTCAGATTCTTAGGCGTTGTTTGTTCCCAGTGTTAACACATCTCTGAAAATACACAGATAACTGTAGGCAGGAAAAAAAAATTCCCTTCTTGACTCCAGGATTACCATCAAAGCAAAATTCTGGTCTCTTTGATAACTAAGATTCAAAAAGGAATCCTCAACTCATAGCACATCTCAGAGCAGCCAGTTTGTCAACCTCACTAGCTTTTCAGTAGAAACTGGGACTCAGAAAGAGGAAGTAATCAGCTGTAGATCCTGCTGTATCATCTATGCAGTCTGTCATGATGCCTCCTCTGAATGCCCAGCTTGTGGTTGTCTTTCTTCTGGTGTGTGTGGTGCAATCACCTTAATTGTCTGCAACAGCCTGAAACTAAATCCCAGAACCAGCTTTGTGAAGTTGGACAAGTGACTTGTTTTTGCTGAATTTCAATTTCCCCTTTGGTGAAAGACCAATTTGTAAGGACAGAAAGTCCTGTGCATGTACAATACATAGGGTATATTAGGCCCTTGGTCTGTCAAGTCCAGGGCACCAAGACTCTTTGGGGAGATGTGATAACTTATGACAACCTCCAGTAAGAGTTGAGTGCCCTGGCCGTACACACACATGCATTTTAGACTAGCTCCAGCTGTGTGACCTTGCATATTATCAAATTTACCTAACCTCAGTCTCCTTTGGTGGAACCCAGTGGTAAAAATAGGTCTGCACCTCATAGTTTGTTGTGAGGATTCAAGAAGTTAATGTGTGAACAATGCCTGACACATAGGAAGTACTCACAGAAGGGTTTCTAGGAGCATGATAACAGGACATTGTACTCTGTCTTCCTTTCCAGGGAAATATATCTAGCCTTCGACACATCTTGAGGACCAAGCTCTGGAATAGTCACAGGACCACAGAGATGAATTAGGGGCCATTTTTTTTTTCTTTTCACAACACTCCCATTTTGTCAGAGGACAAGACCCATGAGAATAAAACCACATTAAGGGTGGTGTGGTAGGAGATGTTGAAAAATAATGAAGGAGGGGTATTTTATTGGCAGCATAAGGAGTCAGTAGGAGTTCTCCAAGAGGATGAAGAAAAAGTCAAGCTACCAAGACGAACTCTGAATAAAAGTAAAAAGGTACGAGAGTGCAGAGTGTGGGCTAAAGGAATAAGAAGAAGGGCCCTGAGGGAGATGGGGTCCCTAAGCTTCTACTTCCCTTTCCTCATGTTCAGAGCTGAGAAATAAACCAGATTTAGCCTTTGTGAATGTTTGAGAGAGCTCCTGGCCTTAGATTTCACCTCACCAGCTTCATGAAGCCTTATTGGAAGACTGGGCTGCATCTCTGCAAACTCATTCTAGGTTCTGAGCCTGTCTTCAGCTATAGTAGCAGTTCTACTCTGGAGTCTGAGCTGCCCTATTACCACAGCATTATTCTGGGAGACTCTACTCAGCCTTTCGAATCACTGACCACACCCCCTTGCCTCCATAAATCTCTCACACTCTTTCTAATTCAACATGGAGCCCACCATACAAGATATCCATATAGTTATTGCTGTTCAGTTGTAAAATTGTGTCTTACTTTTTAGAAACCCCATGGACTGCAGCCCCCCAGCCTCCTCTGTCCTCCACTATCTCCCAGAGTTTGCTCAGATTCATATCCATTGAGTTGGTGATGCTGTCCAATCATTTCAGCAGCCCCTTTCTCCTTTTGCCCTCAGTCTTTCCCAGGATCAGGGTATTTTCCATTGAGTCAGCTCTTTTCATCAGGTGGCCAAAGTATAAAGAGCTTCAGCTTCAGCATCAATCCATCCAATATTCAGGGCTGATTCCTTTAGGATTGACTGTTTTGATCTCCTTGCTGTCCAAGTGACTCTTAAGAGTCTTCTCTAACACCGCAATTTGAAAGCATCAATTCTTCAGTGTTCAGCCTTCTTTATGGTCTAATTCTCACATCTGTACATGATTACTGGAAAAACTGTAGCTTTGACTATATGGACTTTTGTTGGCAAAATGTCTCTGCTTTCTAATATGCTGTCTCGGTTTGTCATAGTTTTCCTTCCAAGGAGCAAGTGTCTTTTAATTTCATGGCTGCAGTCACCATCTGCAGTGGCTTAGGAGCCCAGGAAAATAAAATCTGCCACTGCTTCCACTTTCTCCCCTTCTATTTCCATAAAGTGATGGTGGCACTGGATACCATAATCTTGGTTTTTTTAAATATTGAGTTTCAAGCCAGCTTTTTCACTCTCTTCTTTCACCTTCATGAAGAGGCTCTTTAGTTCCTCTTCATTTTCTGTCATTAGAGCTGTGTCATCTGATGAGACCCCATATTATTCTGTTTCACCAAGAACAGTGAGGCTCAAAGAAGGGAATAGAACCAAGAACTGAAACCAGATGGGCTCGACCAGAGAGTATCTGCCCTTCACTGTCCACTGGGCTGCATGTGGCAGTCAGATAATGGAGTGAAAGTGAAAGTCACTCAGTCATATCCTACTCTTTGCAACCCTATGGACTATACAGTCCACAGAATTACTGGAGTGGGTAGCCTTTCCCTTCTCCAGGGTATCTTCCCAACCCAGGGATCGAACCCAGGTCTCCAGCATTGCAGTCAGATTCTTTACCAGTTGAGCCACAAGGGAAGCCCAAGAATACTGGAGTGGGTAGCCTATCCCTTCTCCAGCGGATCTTCCTGACTCAGGAATCCAACCAGGCTCTCCTGCATTGCAGGTTGATTCTTTACCAACTGAGCCATCAGGGAAGCCCAGCTAATGAAGTTCTGGCCTCCAATAATGACAGCCACTGCATATGGAGTATCTAATATGTTCATGCTTTATATAACTTTCCATTGATTCTAACATATCTGGTTTCATGGGAAAAGCTACTTGTAATAAAGTAGAGTAGTTCCCATTTTATGACTCCTTATCATCTTGAAGAGAGATTTGATATTGAAGGATATTTCTTTTTAAAGATGACTGACAGCTGTGTGTAGGTTAGGAGAGAAGGAAGGAAGGAGGAGGAAGAGAGGGAGATAGAGGGCAATTTTATCTCTGGATGTGATATAGTCAATAGAAAGAGAGACTGCCTTAAGAACTACTCAGTTGGTCTATTCTTAGAATGATTCTGTGCATGTATGTGTGTGTGTTGAATAGTGATGCTAGCCAAAGGCTACAAACTTTCAGTTATAAGAAGAGTAAGTGTCCAACAGTGTGTCTACAGTCAATGTGTTAACTTTAGCATATTATATTCACGCAATATATTACAGTAGTGTATTTTATAGTTATGTATTCTTGCCATACAGAAATCTAACTATGTGAGGTGAACACTGTAATGTTTTAATTATCTTGGTTGTGGTTGTCATTTCATAATGTATGCTAAATTGTCACATTGCACACCTTAAAATTGTTTTAAAAGAATTAAAAATTTAAGATGCAAAACAAGAAAAAGTAAAATGGTGTGTACTCATGAATCTACTCACCATATGACATATAATTACATGCATGGTATTCAATACCAATGTCAGTTGACTATCGCTTTGTAAGATGTAAGCTTTAGGGGAAGTTGAAAGAAAGATACACTGGGCCTCACATCTTTGTAACATCCTGTGAATCTATAATAATAGTAGATCCTCAAAATATTCACTGATTCAGTATTTGTGAATTTGTGTAACCAACTGATACACGTACACCCATTTTGTATCCATAGAGCCATTCTATTTTTCACTTTCAGTACAGTATTTAATAAATTACATGAAATATTCAACACTTCATTATAAAATAGGCTTTGTGTTAGATGATTTTACCCAACTGTAGGCTTCCCAGGTGGTGCTAGTGGTGAAGAACTCACTTGCCAATGCAGGATACACATGAGAGGAGCCTGGTAGGCTACAGTCCATAGGGTTGCAGAGTTGGACATGACCACAGTAACTTAGCATGCATAGCTGATTAAAAATGTTGTGACAGTTTCAGAAGGACAGTGAAGTGACTCAGACATACATGTGTATGTATCCATTCTCCTCCAAACTCTCTTTAATCCACACCCACATAACTGCCACAAAACACTGAGCAGAGTTCCCCATGCTATACAGTAGGATCTTGTTGGTTATACATTTTAAATATAGCAGTGTGCACATGTTGACCCCAAACACCCTTCTCCCCATCCTTCCCCCCAACAGCCATAAGTTCATTCTCTAAGACTATGAGTCTGTTTTTGTTTTGTAAACAAGTTCATTAAATAAGGTACTTTTAAACAGAAACAGACATGATACAAATTATGTGTTGATCCATTGGCAAAAATGTTGTAATTAGAGGCTCACTGGAACCCAATCCTGTTTTTCCTCTGAGAGCTTCGGCTAAGTATTCATATGCTCAGGGTTTGTGGTCATTTTATAGAACAGCAGTTCAGTTCACTTCAGTTCAGTTGCTCAGTCGTGTCCGACTCTTTGTGACCCCATGAATCACAACACGCCAGTCCTCCCTGTCCATCACCAACTCCCAGAGTTCACTAAGACTCATGTCCATCAAGTCCATGATGCCATCCAGCCATCTCATTCTCTGTCATCCCCTTCTCCTCCTGCCCTCAATCCCTCCCAGCATCAGAGTCTTTTCCAGTGAGTCAACTCTTCTCATGAGGTGGCTGAAGTACTGGAGTTTCAGCTTTAGCATCATTTCTTCCAAAGAAATCCCAGGGCTGATCTCCTTCAGAATGGACTGGTTGGATCTCCTTGCAGTCCCAGGGACTCTCAAGAGTCTTCTCCAACACCACAGTTCAAAAGCATTAGTTCTTTGGTGCTCAGCCTTCTTCACAGTCCAACTCTCACATCCATACATGGCCACTGGAAAAACCATATCCTTGACTAGATGGATCTTTGTTGGCAAAGTAATGTCTCTGCTTTTCAATATGCTTTCAAGGTTGGTCATAGCTTTTCTTCCAAGGAG
>SJYW01002056.1:98152-126827 GCA_006410735.1 Raphicerus campestris | reverse complement strand
TTCTAGGAGCATGATAACAGGACATTGTACTCTGTCTTCCTTTCCAGGGAAATATATCTAGCCTTCAACACATCTTGAGGACCAAGCTCTGGAATAGTCACAGGACCACAGAGATGAATTAGGGGCCATTTTTTTTTTTCTTTTCACAACACTCCCATTTTGTCAGAGGACAAGACCCATGAGAATAAAACCACATTAAGGGTGGTGTGGTAGGAGATGTTAAAAAATAATGAAGGAGGGGTATTTTATTGGCAGCATAAGGAATCAGTAGGAGTTCTCCAAGAGGATGAAGAAAAAGTCAAGCTACCAAGACGAACTCTGAATAAAAGTAAAAAGGTACGAGAGTGCAGAGTGTGGGCTAAAGGAATAAGAAGAAGGGCCCTGAGGGAGATGGGGTCCCTAAGCTTCTACTTCCCTTTCCTCATGTTCAGAGCTGAGAAATAAACCAGATTTAGCCTTTGTGAATGTTTGAGAGAGCTCCTGGCCTTAGATTTCACCTCACCAGCTTCATGAAGCCTTATTGGAAGACTGGGCTGCATCTCTGCAAACTCATTCTAGGTTCTGAGCCTGTCTTCAGCTATAGTAGCAGTTCTACTCTGGAGTCTGAGCTGCCCTATTACCACAGCATTATTCTGGGAGACTCTACTCAGCCTTTCGAATCACTGACCACACCCCCTTGCCTCCATAAATCTCTCACACTCTTTCTAATTCAACATGGAGCCCACCATACAAGATATCCATATAGTTATTGCTGTTCAGTTGTAAAATTGTGTCTTACTTTTTAGAAACCCCATGGACTGCAGCCCCCCAGCCTCCTCTGTCCTCCACTATCTCCCAGAGTTTGCTCACATTCATATCCATTGAGTTGGTGATGCTGTCCAATCATTTCAGCAGCCCCTTTCTCCTTTTGCCCTCAGTCTTTCCCATGATCAGGGTATTTTCCATTGAGTCAGCTCTTTTCATCAGGTGGCCAAAGTATAAAGAGCTTCAGCTTCAGCATCAGTCCATCCAATATTCAGGGCTGATTCCTTTAGGATTGACTGTTTTGATCTCCTTGCTGTCCAAGTGACTCTTAAGAGTCTTCTCTAACACCGCAATTTGAAAGCATCAATTCTTCAGTGTTCAGCCTTCTTTATGGTCTAATTCTCACATCTGTACATGATTACTGGAAAAACTGTAGCTTTGACTATATGGACTTTTGTTGGCAAAATGTCTCTGCTTTCTAATATGCTGTCTCGGTTTGTCATAGTTTTCCTTCCAAGGAGCAAGTGTCTTTTAATTTCATGGCTGCAGTCACCATCTGCAGTGGCTTAGGAGCCCAGGAAAATAAAATCTGCCACTGCTTCCACTTTCTCCCCTTCTATTTCCATAAAGTGATGGTGGCACTGGATACCATAATCTTGGTTTTTTTAAATATTGAGTTTCAAGCCAGCTTTTTCACTCTCTTCTTTCACCTTCATGAAGAGGCTCTTTAGTTCCTCTTCATTTTCTGTCATTAGAGCTGTGTCATCTGATGAGACCCCATATTATTCTGTTTCACCAAGAACAGTGAGGCTCAAAGAAGGGAATAGAACCAAGAACTGAAACCAGATGGGCTCGACCAGAGAGTATCTGCCCTTCACTGTCCACTGGGCTGCATGTGGCAGTCAGATAATGGAGTGAAAGTGAAAGTCACTCAGTCATATCCTACTCTTTGCAACCCTATGGACTATACAGTCCACAGAATTCTCCAGGCAAGAATACTGGAGTGGGTAGCCTTTCCCTTCTCCAGGGTATCTTCCCAACCCAGGGATCGAACCCAGGTCTCCAGCATTGCAGTCAGATTCTTTACCAGTTGAGCCACAAGGGAAGCCCAAGAATACTGGAGTGGGTAGCCTATCCCTTCTCCAGTGGATCTTCCTGACTCAGGAATCAAACCAGGCTCTCCTGCATTGCAGGTTGATTCTTTACCAACTGAGCCATCAGGGAAACCCAGCTAATGAAGTTCTGGCCTCCAATAATGACAGCCACTGCATATGGAGCATCTAATATGTTCATGCTTTATATAACTTTCCATTGATTCTAACATATCTGGTTTCATGGGAAAAGCTACTTGTAATAAAGTAGAGTAGTTCCCATTTTATGACTCCTTATCATCTTGAAGAGAGATTTGATATTGAAGGATATTTCTTTTTAAAGATGACTGACAGCTGTGTGTAGGTTAGGAGAGAAGGAAGGAAGGAGGAGGAAGAGAGGGAGATAGAGGGCAATTTTATCTCTGGATGTGATATAGTCAATAGAAAGAGAGACTGCCTTAAGAACTACTCAGTTGGTCTATTCTTAGAATGATTCTGTGCATGTATGTGTGTGTGTTGAATAGTGATGCTAGCCAAAGGCTACAAACTTTCAGTTATAAGAAGAGTAAGTGTCCAACAGTGTGTCTACAGTCAATGTGTTAACTTTAGCATATTATATTCACGCAATATATTACAGTAGTGTATTTTATAGTTATGTATTCTTGCCATACAGAAATCTAACTATGTGAGGTGAACACTGTAATGTTTTAATTATCTTGGTTGTGGTTGTCATTTCATAATGTATGCTAAATTGTCACATTGCACACCTTAAAATTGTTTTAAAAGAATTAAAAATTTAAGATGCAAAATAAGAAAAAGTAAAATGGTGTGTACTCATGAATCTACTCACCATATGACATATAATTACATGCATGGTATTCAATACCAATGTCAGTTGACTATCGCTTTGTAAGATGTAAGCTTTAGGGGAAGTTGAAAGAAAGATACACTGGGCCTCACATCTTTGTAACATCCTGTGAATCTATAATAATAGTAGATCCTCAAAATATTCACTGATTCAGTATTTGTGAATTTGTGTAACCAACTGATACACGTACACCCATTTTGTACCCATAAAGCCATTCTATTTTTCACTTTCAGTACAGTATTTAATAAATTACATGAAATATTCAACACTTCATTATAAAATAGGCTTTGTGTTAGATGATTTTACCCAACTGTAGGCTTCCCAGGTGGTGCTAGTGGTGAAGAACTCACTTGCCAATGCAGGATACACATGAGAGGAGCCTGGTAGGCTACAGTCCATAGGGTTGCAGAGTTGGACATGACCACAGTAACTTAGCATGCATAGCTGATTAAAAATGTTGTGACAGTTTCAGAAGGACAGTGAAGTGACTCAGACATACATGTGTATGTATCCATTCTCCTCCAAACTCTCTTTAATCCACACCCACATAACTGCCACAAAACACTGAGCAGAGTTCCCCATGCTATACAGTAGGATCTTGTTGGTTATACATTTTAAATATAGCAGTGTGCACATGTTGACCCCAAACACCCTTCTCCCCATCCTTCCCCCCAACAGCCATAAGTTCATTCTCTAAGACTATGAGTCTGTTTTTGTTTTGTAAACAAGTTCATTAANTTTCCTTCTCCAATGCATGAAAGCGAAAAGTGAAAGTGAATTCGCTTAGTCGTGTCTGACTCTTAGCGACCCCATGGACTGCAGCCTATAGGGCTCCTCTGTCCATGGGATTTTCCAGGCAAGAGTACTGGAGTGGGGTGCCACTGGGGATAGAAATGTAGCAACTTTGGGGACAGCCAGTCATGGGTTCTGCCATTTTGAAAGCTTTATCATAAACAAATTTCTTAGACTGTTTCCAATTTTCTCAATAGGTATTCTCAAGATACTCAAGAGAACGATCAAAATAGTACCTCCCCCACTAAACTGATGAGAAGATTAAATTGTAGGAGGCACAGAGTAAGAACTCAGCCAATGTCATTTGTCATTTATCAGGAGCAGCCCCTAGGGCAGAGCCAGGAGTGATGAAAGCTGATGACCTTCCTCCATCCAGTAGCTGACCTCTCCATATCACATGTTGCTTCAGATACAGTCTCCATGCAGGGAGCCAACTTCTTGGCAGTGACTGAATTCATCCTCATCGGCTTCTCTACCTTCCCCCACCTTCAGCTCATGTTCTTCCTGCTGTTCCTGCTGATGTACCTGTTCACGCTGCTGGGGAACCTGCTTATTATGGCCACTGTCTGGAGGGAGTGCAGCCTCCACACCCCCATGTACCTCTTCCTGTGCGCCCTCTCCACCTCCGAGGTCCTCTACACCTTTGCCATCATCCCGCGCATGCTGGCCGACCTGCTCTCCACCGACCGCTCCATCTCCTTTGTGGCCTGTGCCAGCCAGATGTTCTTCTCCTTTACGTTTGGCTTCACCCACTCCTTCCTGCTCACTGTCATGGGCTATGACTGCTACGTGGCCATCTGCCACCCACTGCGCTACAACGTGCTCATGAGCCCCCGAGGCTGCCCCTGCCTGGTGGTCGGGCCCTGGGCTGGAGGCTTAGTTGTTGGGCTAGTGGTGACATCTTCCATTTTCCAACTCACTTTGTGTGGGTCTAATGAAATTCACTATTTTGGCTGCCATGTGCTGCCTCTCTTCAAGTTGGCCTGTGGGGACAATGTCTCTACTGTGGCCATGGGCTTGGGCCTGGTATGTATCACTGCCCTGCTGGGTTGTAGTCTCCTCATCCTGCTCTCTTACGCCTTCATTGTGGCTGCCATCTTGAGGATCCCTTCAGCCAAGGGCCGGCACAAAGCCTTCTCCACGTGTGTGTCCCACCTCACCGTGGTGGTCGTGCACTATGGCTTTGCCTCTGTCATCTACCTCAAGCCCAAGGGTCCCCAGTCTCTGGAAGGAGACACGCTGATGGGCATCACCTACACGGTCCTCACTCCCTTCCTGAGCCCCACCATCTTCAGTCTCAGGAACAAGGAGCTGGAGCTGGCCGTGAAGAAGACTTTCCTCAGCAAGCTCTAGCCAGAAAAAAAAAAAAAAAAAAAAAGTGATTATCTGGGAGGAATTTCTTGGAACTGACTNCCTGATCCCCACCATCTTCAGTCTCAGGAACAAGGAGCTGGAGCTGGCCGTGAAGAAGACTTTCCTCAGCAAGCTCTAGCCAGAAAAAAAAAAAAAAAAATGTGATTATCTGGGAGGAATTTCTTGGAACTGACTAAACTGGATTACCTGATGCTACCATCAGAGATGGCACCTGTAAGCATGTAATAACCTGTGTTTGATGCTTTATGGTTTACAGGGACACTTGTAGGCTATATCTATGTGTTTGCAAAAATGGTTAAACAGTATCATGCATATATGCAGGGTGGAAAGATGTATGAGATGATAAGACACGCAAAGTCAGATTCATTGATTTCTTATCTGCTGCAGAGCACTTTGTCAGGTACCATTAACTTGAAATTTATTCTTCTCCTGTGAGAAAGCAGGGTGGTGTAATTACTTCCATCACCAAAAAACCATAGTGCCAAGAGAAATGGAAGATGTCAGGTCTCCACCTTCTTGTAGGCAGCAACAGGTAGCTACATCACAAATATTTTGAGACTACGGCAGACTAAACCAGATTACAGGAGAGCACTCTAAATTTCAGCGTTGGTGATCTGTGCAGCTGCAGTTAGCAATGATAATATTCAGGTGGCGCTAGTGGTAAAAAATCTGCCCTCAATGCAGGAGACACAAGAAACTCAGGTTCAACGGATCCCTAGGTGGGGAAGATCCCCTGGAGGAGGAAATGGCAACCACTCCAGCATTCTAGCCTGGAAAATTTCATGAACAGAGGAGCCTGGCAGGCTATAGTTGATGGAGGGCTGCAAAGGGTTGGACTTGATGACTGAGCATCAACCCACCACCAATGTGCAGATTCAGAAAAAGTTGAGGAAACCTCCATGTTTCAAGTGTGAATTTTAAGCAGCCGCAGAGAGACAGAGAAGTCTGTATAATTAGTTCAAGGGAAAAAGTCCCATTGTGAGAAATTGCCTGCCGTGGAAAGAGTGTGAAGTGGCACAGCCACCAGGGGGAACTCTTTGTTGAATCACAGTAGTGAGTGCAGAGCCCAAAATGAAGGTGTGTCTCGTGGTCACATCAGTTTAAATATCCCCATTTGCACTAAGGGGGATTTAAGGTGACTCTTGAGAGTCCCTTGGACAGCAAGGAGATGAAGCCAGTCAATCCTAAAGGAAATCAATTCTGAATATTCATTAGAAGGAATGATGCTGAAGCTTGATGCTCCAATACTTTCACCATGTGATGCGAAGAGATGACTCACTGAAAAATACTCTGATGCTGGGAAGGACTGAAGGCAAAAAGAGAAGGGGATAGCATAAGATGAGATAGTTGGATAGCATCACTGACTCAATGGACATCAATTTGAGGAAACTCTAGGAGACAGTGGAAGATAGAGGGGCCTGGTGTGCTGCAGTCCATAGGGTCACAAAGAGTTGAACACTACTTAGCGACTGAACAACAAGAACATCCTTCCCACCTCCATGTCTGCTCATCTGTTCTCTACACCTGCATCTCTATTCCTGCCCTGCAAATAGGTTCATCTGTACCATTTTCCTAGAGTCTACGTATATGCATTAATATGCAAGGTTTTTCTTTCTGATTTACTTCATTCTGTATGCTAGACTGTCGCTCCAATCAAGTCTTTACAAATGACCCAATATTGTTCCTTTTTATGACTGAATAATGATGCAGCATGAGTCCCAGTAAAGCCTTGCTTGAATTTTTTGTCTGACCTCTTCTCAGTTTCTGATGACCCACTTCAGTATTCTTGGGCTTCCCTTGTGGCTCAGCTGGTAGACCTGGGTTTGATTCCTGGGTTGGGAAGATCCTCTGAAGAAGGGAGGGGCTACTCACTCCAATGTTCTGGCCTGGAATTCCATGGGGTCACAAAAGAGTCATACATGACTGAATGAATTTCAATTCAATGAGTCCAAGAACCTGGATCGGTAACACAACCAGTAGATGAATAAGATAGTGTTTATTGCAGCATAGTGATTATGAAATGAAGTGAAGAAGTGAAGTGAAGTCACTCAGTCGTGTCCGACTCTTTGCGACCCCATGGACTGTAGCCTACCAGGCTCCTCCATCCATGGAATTTTCCAGGAAAGGGTACCGGAGTTGGTTGCCATTTCCTTCTCCAGAGGATCTTCCCGACTCAGGGATCAAACCCTGGTCTCCTGCATTGCAGGCAGACGCTTTACCATCTGAGCCACCAGGGAAGTCCTATAGTGATTATAGGCAGTAATACTATTATAAACTTTAGAGTTGTTAAGACACTATTCCCACTACAAAAAAAAAAAAAAGGAAATTATGTGATACAGTAGAGGTGTTATTAGCAAATACCATAGTGTTTTGCTGAAAGGTTTCACTTTTGTCTCAGTTTCAAAGGATTTGTTAACAAAATAAGCCATTCTTATATACAAATAAATAACATAAATATTTCTTAGAGAATTATCTTGCTAACTTTCGAAAAGAGACATAGAGCAGAGAATCACCAAATTGGGTTCTGACCAACATCCAGACTTAAATAGCGCTGGGAAGCCCTGTGTCACAGCACATTTGGAATTCCAGTTGGGAAAGGGTCCCAGGCAGCGTGTCCACTCCATGGGTGGTGTGGCGTGGTTTTCTGTTTATAATCCCAGGATAGTTGGAAACTGATATCATCATCAATCTGTGACCAAATTAAGGCTCTGGTTTCATGTTAATGCCATTTGTTTTATTATGTAAAACTTGGGATGTTGCCAAGCCTGGGGCTTGGTTGGCCAGGCCCCCTCCAAGGGCTCAACAACCTCAAGATTTCTCTCTTACCTTATCTAAGGTGCTGAAAAGTCTTGCACTCATAGCAGGCTCATCATCACCATCACTCCCAGTCAGGGCAGTGTCCAGGCAGGTTAGAAGCAAGGTCAGAAGCCTGCTCCGCTTTGTCTCTGAAGCCTAAACAAGACTATTCATTTAATTTCCCTAAGAAGGGTAACCATATTGCAATATATAAATAGATCAAATCAGCACATTGTATACTTTAAACTTACACAATGTTATATGTTAATTATATCTCAATTTCTTTTGCAGTGTAGTTTATTAACAATGTTGTGTTCATTTCTGGTGTGCAGCAAAGGGATTCAGTTATATATACACATGTACCTATTTTTTCTGAAGCTATTTTCCCATTTAGATTGTTACATAATTTTTAAAAAGCTTCCTTGATGTATTTAAATTGTTTCCAAATATGAATTTATGCTTTTTTGTTTTAATTTATTTTATTGGATGAAAATTTTTTGCAATATTGTGATGGATTTTGCCATACATCAGTATGAATCGGCCATAGGCATACATGTGTCCCTTCCCTTCTGAACACCAGGGGCTCCCACCTCCATCCCCCCATCCAATGAATAACGAAATTGTGGTACATATACATAATGGAATATTACTTTGCTATAAAAAGTATACATTTGAGTCAGTCCTAATAAGGTGGATGAACCTAGAGCCTTTTATATAGAGTGAAGTAAGTTAGAAAGAGAAAGACAAATATCATATATTAATGCATATATATGGAATCTAGAAAGATGGTACCAACAATCCTATGTTCAGGGCAGCGAAGGAGACACAGGCATAAAGAACAGACTTGTGGACAAGTGGGAGGAGAGGGTGGGAGATGTGTATAAGAGACAGAGCCAGGAGTGATGAAAGCTGATGACCTTCCTCCATCCAGTAGCTGACCTCTCCATATCACATGTCGCTTCAGATACAGTCTCCATGCAGGGAGCCAACTTCTTGGCAGTGACTGAATTCATCCTCATCGGCTTCTCTACCTTCCCCCACCTTCAGCTCATGTTCTTCCTGCTGTTCCTGCTGATGTATCTGTTCACGCTGCTGGGGAACCTGCTTATTATGGCCACTGTCTGGAGGGAGTGCAGCCTCCACACCCCCATGTACCTCTTCCTGTGCGCCCTCTCCACCTCCGAGGTCCTCTACACCTTTGCCATCATCCCGCGCATGCTGGCCGACCTGCTCTCCACCGACCGCTCCATCTCCTTTGTGGCCTGTGCCAGCCAGATGTTCTTCTCCTTTACGTTTGGCTTCACCCACTCCTTCCTGCTCACTGTCATGGGCTATGACTGCTACGTGGCCATCTGCCACCCACTGCGCTACAACGTGCTCATGAGCCCCCGAGGCTGCCCCTGCCTGGTGGTCGGGCCCTGGGCTGGAGGCTTAGTTGTTGGGCTAGTGGTGACATCTTCCATTTTCCAACTCACTTTGTGTGGGTCTAATGAAATTCACTATTTTGGCTGCCATGTGCTGCCTCTCTTCAAGTTGGCCTGTGGGGACAATGTCTCTACTGTGGCCATGGGCTTGGGCCTGGTATGTATCACTGCCCTGCTGGGTTGTAGTCTCCTCATCCTGCTCTCTTACGCCTTCATTGTGGCCACCATCTTGAGGATCCCTTCAGCCAAGGGCCGGCACAAAGCCTTCTCCACGTGTGCGTCCCACCTCACCGTGGTGGTCGTGCACTATGGCTTTGCCTCTGTCATCTACCTCAAGCCCAAGGGTCCCCAGTCTCTGGAAGGAGACACGCTGATGGGCATCACCTACACGGTCCTCACTCCCTTCCTGAGCCCCACCATCTTCAGTCTCAGGAACAAGGAGCTGGAGCTGGCCGTGAAGAAGACCTTCCTCAGCAAGCTCTAGCCAAAAAAAAAAAAAAAAAAAAAAAGTGATTATCTGGGAGGAATTTCTTGGAACTGACTAAACTGGATTACCTGATGCTACCATCAGAGATGGCACCTGTAAGCATGTAATAACCTGTGTTTGATGCTTTATGGTTTACAGGGACACTTGTAGGCTATATCTATGTGTTTGCAAAAATGGTTAAACAGTATCATGCATATATGCAGGGTGGAAAGATGTATGAGATGATAAGACACGCAAAGTCAGATTCATTGATTTCTTATCTGCTGCAGAGCACTTTGTCAGGTACCATTAACTTGAAATTTATTCTTCTCCTGTGAGAAAGCAGGGTGGTGTAATTACTTCCATCACCAAAAAACCATAGTGCCAAGAGAAATGGAAGATGTCAGGTCTCCACCTTCTTGTAGGCAGCAACAGGTAGCTACATCACAAATATTTTGAGACTACGGCAGACTAAACCAGATTACAGGAGAGCACTCTAAATTTCAGCGTTGGTGATCTGTGCAGCTGCAGTTAGCAATGATAATATTCAGGTGGCGCTAGTGGTAAAAAATCTGCCCTCAATGCAGGAGACACAAGAAACTCAGGTTCAACGGATCCCTAGGTGGGGAAGATCCCCTGGAGGAGGAAATGGCAACCACTCCAGCATTCTAGCCTGGAAAATTTCATGAACAGAGGAGCCTGGCAGGCTATAGTTGATGGAGGGCTGCAAAGGGTTGGACTTGATGACTGAGCATCAACCCACCACCAATGTGCAGATTCAGAAAAAGTTGAGGAAACCTCCATGTTTCAAGTGTGAATTTTAAGCAGCCGCAGAGAGACAGAGAAGTCTGTATAATTAGTTCAAGGGAAAAAGTCCCATTGTGAGAAATTGCCTGCCGTGGAAAGAGTGTGAAGTGGCACAGCCACCAGGGGGAACTCTTTGTTGAATCACAGTAGTGAGTGCAGAGCCCAAAATGAAGGTGTGTCTCGTGGTCACATCAGTTTAAATATCCCCATTTGCACTAAGGGGGATTTAAGGTGACTCTTGAGAGTCCCTTGGACAGCAAGGAGATGAAGCCAGTCAATCCTAAAGGAAATCAATTCTGAATATTCATTAGAAGGAATGATGCTGAAGCTTGATGCTCCAATACTTTCACCATGTGATGGGAAGAGATGACTCACTGAAAAATACTCTGATGCTGGGAAGGACTGAAGGCAAAAAGAGAAGGGGATAGCAGAAGATGAGATAGTTGGATAGCATCAGTGACTCAATGGACATCAATTTGAGGAAACTCTAGGAGACAGTGGAAGATAGAGGGGCCTGGTGTGCTGCAGTCCATAGGGTCACAAAGAGTTGGACACTACTTAGCGACTGAACAACAAGAACATCCTTCCCACCTCCATGTCTGCTCATCTGTTCTCTACACCTGCATCTCTATTCCTGCCCTGCAAATAGGTTCATCTGTACCATTTTCCTAGAGTCTACATATATGCATTAATATGCAAGGTTTTTCTTTCTGATTTACTTCATTCTGTATGCTAGACTGTCGCTCCAATCAAGTCTTTACAAATGACCCAGTTTTGTTCCTTTTTATGACTGAATAATGATGCAGATGAGTCCCAGTAAAGCCTTGCTTGAATTTTTTGTCTGACCTCTTCTCAGTTTCTGATGACCCACTTCAGTATTCTTGGGCTTCCCTTGTGGCTCAGCTGGTAGACCTGGGTTTGATTCCTGGGTTGGGAAGATCCTCTGAAGAAGGGAGAGGCTACCCACTCCAATATTCTGGCCTGGAATTCCATGGGGTCACAAAAGAGTCATACATGACTGAATGAATTTCAATTCAATGAGTCCAAGAACCTGGATCGGTAACACAACCAGTAGATGAATAAGATAGTGTTTATTGCAGCATAGTGATTATGAAATGAAGTGAAGAAGTGAAGTGAAGTCACTCAGTCGTGTCCGACTCTTTGCGACCCCATGGACTGTAGCCTACCAGGCTCCTCCATCCATGGAATTTTCCAGGAAAGGGTACTGGAGTCGGTTGCCATTTCCTTCTCCAGAGGATCTTCCCGACTCAGGGATCAAACCCTGGTCTCCTGCATTGCAGGCAGACGCTTTACCATCTGAGCCACCAGGGAAGTCCTATAGTGATTATAGGCAGTAATACTATTATAAACTTTAGAGTTGTTAAGACACTATTCCCACTACAAAAAAAAAAAAAAGGAAATTATGTGATACAGTAGAGGTGTTATTAGCAAATACCATAGTGTTTTGCTGAAAGGTTTCACTTTTGTCTCAGTTTCAAAGGATTTGTTAACAAAATAAGCCATTCTTATATACAAATAAATAACATAAATATTTCTTAGAGAATTATCTTGCTAACTTTCGAAAAGAGACATAGAGCAGAGAATCACCAAATTGGGTTCTGACCAACATCCAGACTTAAATAGCGCTGGGAAGCCCTGTGTCACAGCACATTTGGAATCCCAGTTGGGAAAGGGTCCCAGGCAGCGTGTCCACTCCATGGGTGGTGTGGCGTGGTTTTCTGTTTATAATCCCAGGATAGTTGGAAACTGATATCATCATCAATCTGTGACCAAATTAAGGCTCTGGTTTCATGTTAATGCCATTTGTTTTATTATGTAAAACTTGGGATGTTGCCAAGCCTGGGGCTTGGTTGGCCAGGCCCCCTCCAAGGGCTCAACAACCTCAAGATTTCTCTCTTACCTTATCTAAGGTGCTGAAAAGTCTTGCACTCACAGCAGGCTCATCATCATCACCATCACTCCCAGTCAGGGCAGTGTCCAGGCAGGTTAGAAGCAAGGTCAGAAGCCTGCTCCGCTTTGTCTCTGAAGCCTAAACAAGACTATTCATTTAATTTCCCTAAGAAGGGTAACCATATTGCAATATATAAATAGATCAAATCAGCACATTGTATACTTTAAACTTACACAATGTTATATGTTAATTATATCTCAATTTCTTTTGCAGTGTAGTTTATTAACAATGTTGTGTTCATTTCTGGTGTGCAGCAAAGGGATTCAGTTATATATACACATGTACCTATTTTTTCTGAAGCTATTTTCCCATTTAGATTGTTACATAATTTTTAAAAAGCTTCCTTGATGTATTTAAATTGTTTCCAAATATGAATTTATGCTTTTTTGTTTTAATTTATTTTATTGGATGAAAATTTTTTACAATATTGTGATGGATTTTGCCATACATCAGTATGAATCGGCCATAGGCATACATGTGTCCCTTCCCTTCTGAACACCAGGGGCTCCCACCTCCATCCCCCCATCCAATGAATAACGAAATTGTGGTACATATACATAATGGAATATTACTTTGCTATAAAAAGTATACATTTGAGTCAGTCCTAATGAGGTGGATGAACCTAGAGCCTTTTATATAGAGTGAAGTAAGTTAGAAAGAGAAAGACAAATATCATATATTAATGCATATATATGGAATCTAGAAAGATGGTACCAACAATCCTATGTTCAGGGCAGCGAAGGAGACACAGGCATAAAGAACAGACTTGTGGACAAGTGGGAGGAGAGGGTGGGATGGTTTGAGAGAATAGCATTGGAACATGTACATTACCATATGTAAAATAGATAGCCAGTGGGAGTTTGACGTATATATTTATTTTAAAATAACTCTTTAAAATACTTAATGAACACTAGTTATGGTGATTCTGTTATACACAGCAACAAGTGTAATTAAAAAACACAAGTAATTAATTAGACAAAGTAGCCAAAGTTAAAGGAAAAGAAAATATGTGTATTTATGTTTAGGTTGATGGGCTTCCCTGGTAGCTCAGCTGGTAAAAATCTGCCTGCAATGCAGGAGACCCTGGTTTGACTCCTGGGTTGGGAAGATCCCCTGGAGAAAGGATAGGCTACCCACTTCAGTATTCTTGGTCTTCCCTGGTGGCTCAGACAGTAAAGAATCTGCCTGCAATGAGGGAGACCTGGGTTGGGTAGGAGGAGGGCTCAACTGGAGGAGGGCATGACAACCCACTCCAGTATTCTTCCCTGGAAAATCCCTTAGGGGAGTCTGGCAGCCTGTAGTTCCTAGGGTTGCACAAAGTCAGATATGACTGAGTGCCTAAGCACATGCACACACACGTTTAAGCTGAATAGTAAACTATACCTCATTTGTCCTAAAGCTGAATGCAGTCCTTCTTTATCAGTTGAGCAGTAAAAACCTCTCATGTTAACATGAAGTGTGAGGATATGGAAACAAGTCCAGTCAAAACTGGGGAACCCTGAGCAGCCTCCTTTGCAGAATATACAGCAGGTTTCCTGTTATTCTTCACATATGTTATCTCATTACATATGAGAATGAGCCTCACAAAGAGGGATCAGGACAGATAAACTCACACCCACTCCATCTGATAGAGGGGAGACTGAGGCTCAGAATGGTTGTATGACTCATCCAAGGTCACTCATCTTAGGCTTCCAGTGTTTGTCTTTCCATCCAACCCTTTACACATCACTTTCTTGCAATATGATATATCCACCTCTTAGAATGGGCTTCCCAGGTGGCATTAATGGGAAAGAATCTGTCTGTCAACAGAGATGCAAGAGACATGGGTTTGACCCCTGGGTTGAGAAGATGCCCTGGAGAAGGAAATGGCAACCCCCTCCAGTATTCTTGCCTGGAAAAGTACATGGGCACAGGAGCATGGAGGGCTACAGTCCGTGGGAGTGCAAAGAGGGGCACAAGACTGAAGTACTCATGCAACCTTCACATTTAGAGAAAAGTTGAAATAATAGAGTCACTGTGTGGTAAAGAATCTGCCCGTAATACAGGAGACCAGGGTTCAGTCCCTGGGTCAGGAAGATCCCCTGGAGGAGGGAATAGCAACCCACTCTAGTATGCTTGCCTGGAGAATCCCATGGACAGAGGAGCCTGGTGGGCTGGTGTCCATAGGGTTGCAGANGACGTTTTCCTTTTCCTATTTGGAACCAGTCTGTTGTTCCATGTCCAGTTCTAACTGTTTCTTCTTGACCTGCATACAGATTTCTCAAGAGGCAGGTAAGGTGGTCTGGTATTCCCATCTCTTTCAGAATTGTCCACAGTTTATTGTGATCCACACAGTCAAAGGCATTGGCATAGTCAGTAAAGCAGAAATATATGTTTTTCTGGAACTCTCTTGCTTTTCCCATAATCCAGCGGATGTTGGCAATTTGATCTCTGCTTTCTCTGCCTTTTCTAAAACCAGCTTGAACAGCAGGGAATTAACTCTCAAAAGAATGTAAAATTCCAAAACTGGCACAAGAAAAATCAGGGGTCTCAGGTACATAAATATTTTTTTTAAGTTTTAGTTAGTTAAAAAGCTTTCCTCCCTAAAATCATTCCCCCAATTGGGTTTGCAAGTAAGCTCTCTAAACTTTTAAGGAACAGTGGGTGAGTATCATATGCATGTTCTTCAACAAACAAAAAAATACATGAAATTGCCCAGCTCATTGCATCAGATTAATGCAAGATTGATTCTAAAACCAGGTAAGAATATTTGTAAGAGAAGATAATTATGAGCTCATTTTATCTACTCATGCAGATTTAAAAATTCATAGTAGGATATAACCCAGTAAAATCTCATGGTAGTAAAAATAATATATTATGATCATCTAGCTTTGATTTATCCTATTAATGACAAGAATGGTTCAAAATCAGAAAATCTATCGTGTGATTCACTACATGAATAAGCTATAAAAGAAAAATCATTTATTTATTATTATTCCAAATAAAGCAGGAATAATGTTCTAATATTCAACTTTTATTCACAATTTAAAAAAAAAACTCTTTTGACCATGTGGGAAGGTGATTTTCATAGCTAGATTAAGAATATATACTATAAAATCCAAAAAAGAGAGAATATATGTATACAGGGATCTTCTTGATAGCTTAGATGGTAGAGAATCCACCTGCAGTGCAAGAGACCCAGTTTCAATACCTGGATCAAGAAGATCCCCTGGAGAAGAGAATGGCCAACCACTCCAGTATTCTTGCTTGGAGAATTCCATGGACAGAGGAGCCTGGCAGGCTATGGTCCATGGGGTCACAAAGAGTTGGACATGGCCAAGCAACTAGCACTTTCACTTTTTCATATGTACACATACAGCTGATTCACTTTGCTGTACAGCAGAAGCTATAATAACATAGTAAAGCAACTGAATTCCAATAAAAATAAGTTTAAGAAAAGAAAATGCACCATAAAGCCAGCAAGTAGTATACTAATGGGGAAACTAGATGCTTTATTTTAGGATTAAGAATAAGCCAAGCCTATTTACTGTCTCTGCTGTTCTTTAACATGCAACTGAATGTCATGAGGGGTGCTACAAGGGAGAAAAGAAGATACATAAGGATTGGAAGGGAAAACCCTAGCATCTATCTAGAAAAGATAAAAGAATAAAAATGTAACATGTTAGAACAATAAGATCACAAGGCTACATAAAGAAAGATCAAATTCCAAAGATTCATGATCTTTCTCATAATAATATATCTAATAATCATCAAAGTATACAATTTAAGTTAAAATTAAGATAAAACTCCCAATAGCAACACCAGCTATACAGAAACCACTCTCAAGCCTTTTGGTTGCAGGATATCTTTACACTAAAAAATTACTAAGGCCCCTAAAGGGTATTTGTTTGAGTGGATTGTAACTATCAATTTTTACTATGTTAGGAATTAAAACCAAGAATTAAAAATATTTAATATTTAGCACATTTAAAAGAACACTAATAAAACTAGCACATGCTAATTTAAGTAATATTTTTTAGTTAAGTAACATTTTCAGAAAAACTTAGAGTGAGAAGAGCGGCTTTGTTGCATATTTTTTTGAATACACCTAATATCTGACATGTAGGAGACAATTTGATGGCAGTGTCTGCTTCTTCATTCAGTTGTTTTAGTTGAAGTAGATGATGAAAAACATTCTCACTGGTAGAATAAGGATCTCACAGACCAGCAGAAAAGTTGTCAGGGACCCCCAGAAGTCTTCACATCACACTTGGAATATCTCTGTTACAAAACACCTGGAGTTAACCAGAAATGTAAATACTCCAAAGAGAACCACCGACCCACAAGCTGCAAAGGGCACCTATGTTGGGTGAGAGCTAAAGACTCAGATGGACAAACTGAGAAGACCTCAGGCAGCCTCCCAAGATGGAGCTCTTTCCTAATGACCTTCTCCCCAGGACTGACCTCCATCCCCAGGCTGGGCAATGCTTCCCACAACTGTAGAGTTCTTCCTTCCTACTCTTCCCTCCAGGTCTCCCTCAGCCTGGCCTGCCTTTTCCATGAAGTGACCAGTAGGGAAGGGCAGAAGAATCTCTGCTGCTTTATGCTATCAGTGGTACCCATAGGCTGGGGTGGGATTGGACCTCCTAGAACAGATGCTGTCTGCTTTTCTCTGCTGTAGCCTTTCCTGCTGGCTGCTCCCTAGGGTCTCTTTAGAATGCCTAGAAGATCTGTCCTCAGGGTCTGGAGAGGCTGGGAGGGACCACAAGGGATCTTCAGGGACTGCTGCCTCTAAATTTCCTCCAAATATCCACATACAAAAAGACTCTCTGCTTTCTGTACTCAGAGAAATCTCAGCCCATGTTCAGGGCTGAGAAGCTCCCAGTCATTGAGGAGACTAGGTTGGACACAGATAATGTCATCAACTTTGGATCAAGGAAGGGTCAGAGGTGAGGCGGGAGCTGGAGAAATCCCAACTGGGAATCAGTGACTCTGCCCCGGGGTGAGGGCAGCTGGAGGGCTTCCCAGACAAGGGTAATTGAGAGCTGAATCTTGGATACTGGTTTCTCTTGGGCATTTTAAGTGTTCAACATCTCTGGTCAAAATGGATCATCTTACTTCTCTTCTCAACCAAATTACACCCTATTCCCATGGTCCTGGTGACCTAGTCACATAGTCTGACATTCACATATGCCTCCTTGTTATGTTACAGAACACAAATATTTGGGGTTTTGGTGTTGTCCTTGGTCTCTGACCCTGTGATAAGAGTGTCTTTTGTATGCTAACAAGATGACTGGTGGCTGTGGGTTTATCCTTATAAAACATCTTTTGTTTGCAACTCAAATATTTGACCTCATCTTTTAAGTTAACAATTTACATTCCACAGAGGAATGTGAATTCCTGGATTCTCAATCATATATTCCCTCAAATCAGCATGGGAGTCAAACAGATATAAAGGTCCATAGGACTCTATTTATTCACATGTTATGTGACTTCCACCAACATTTTTTTTCTGCATAATGAAGATACCTGTAGGTAGCTTCTGATCTCTCTGTGCCATCTTGAGATAGCCCTCTGCCCTTTAAATACACTACCCCAAAAGATACAACTTTAACACAGTAATGAGAAATGTATGTGTTGCTGAAAGTTAAGTGTGGGAAAAACACTTCTGTAAGACATGAGATAACAACCCACTTTTAACATGTGTACTTACCTAAGCATTGATGCCTCTTCCCTTTCTCCTTCCCTCTATCACCCTTCTTTCTCCTCTAAATCACTCTTTCTTTCTTACTTTCTCTCCCTCCTTCATTTTATCTTCTACTTCTTCTCATAGCCCTATAATTAATAAACAGTTGCCATGGAGACGAAAAATTTATTCTTTCTTTTTTTTTTTACATTTGTCATAGCTAAAAAGATAGTTGTAAAACACTAAACACGGTGCTTGATATAGAGAAAATTTTCAATGTTTGTTGTTTTTTATAATTATTTTCTCTTGTTTTTTATTTCGTATTAGTGGGTAAAGATAAAAAATAAATCTTTTCTTGCTTCTCCATTCAGAAAGAACTATGGACATCAGGGCCAACACTCATTCATGGGATGCTTCCTACTTGACCATAGGTACATGTTCTAAGCCATAGATGATGGGATGGAGTTTATCACATAGTGTCATGAAAGAGTGGTGCCAGAAGGACTGCAAATGGAGGAAAAATAAATAGCTAGTATGGAGTGTAGATATTTTAACACATCTGAATCCTTACCATAGTTATACAGAGACAAATATTATGATCCTAGTCCTTTTCTTCACCACCCAACTGGTCATCAGGAGCTTAGAGAAGAGAATTTTCTGTGAAAGCTTCTCTGTATGGCATTCTTCAGCTCCTTATTCCTGAGACTGAATATGATGGGGCTAAGAAAGGGGGTGAAGACTGTGTAGGTGGTGGCCATCACAGTGTTACTCTCCATAGAATGAGGGCCCTTGGGCTTGAGGTAGATGATGGAGGCAAAACCGTAGTGCACGATCACTATGGTGAGATGGGAGACACAGGTGGAGAAGGTCTTGTGCCGGCCCTCAGTGGAGGGAATCCTCAGGATGGCAGCCACGATGAAGACATAGGAGAGGACAATGAAGAACAAGCACCCCATGAGAGCCGTAACACAGACCAGGATCACACCCATGGTGACAGAGGCTGTCTCCTTCCCACAGGCCAACTTCAAGAGGGCAAGCACATGGCAGGCAAAATGGTAAATCTTATTAGACCCACAGAAAGTGAGATGGAAAACTATCAGTGTCACCATCATCCCCATGACTGAGCCACCAGCCCAGCACCAGGACACAAGACGGGCACAGTCACGGGTGCTCATGAGCACGTTGTAGTGCAGGGGGTGGCAGATGGCCACGTAGCGGTCGTAGCCCATGATCATGAGCAGGAAGGAGTGGGTGAAGCCAAACGTGAAGGAGAAGAACATCTGGCTGGCACAGGCCACAAAGGTGATGGAGCGGTGGGTGGAGAGCATGTCTACCAACATGCGAGGTGTGACCGCAACAGTGAACAGGATCTCAGAGATGGAGAGGGCACAGAGGAAGAGGTACATGGGGGTGTGGAGGCTGTGCTCCCTCCAGATGGTGCCCATGATGAGCAGGTTGCCCAGGAGTGTGAACAGGTACATCAGCAGGTACAGCAGGAAGAAAGTAGGCAAGAGATGCTGAGGGAAGTGGGAGAAGCCGATGAGGATGAATTCAGACACTGTGCTGTAGTTCTGAGCAGACGAGGATGCTGCATCTGGGGAGATCAGAAGCAAGATGAAGGCACAGTGGTTAAAACAGAGGCTCTAACATAGGTTAAATGATAATTGAAGACTTCTGTGCTATATAACTACCTTCTTAACTTTTCTGGGTCTCAAAATTTTCATCAGCAAAATGGAATAAATCATAATAGCTGTTATCATCCCATAGTGTGATAAAAATAAAATGAGATCAGTATATTAAATGCTGAAGACATAGTTTAGCTCCTGGGTTTTCCACAGTGACTACAAAATGAAAGGTTTTCATTTTTTGGAGGCATTGAAGACAAACATAGATGATCAGATTCATATTCTCTTGAATAATGTGCCTATTGTAGGAAATACTTATTTGGTTCTCAAGGTTGTAAAATGTTTTCCTCTCAGAATATTTGTCTTTTAATTGATAATTTAATACATTCATATTTATTTTAATACTATATTAATGGCATTCTTGTTTTGTGTTGTTTCATATTGATATTTACTATTCTAAATGAGCTGAACAGAAAGTTTGAAAATAAATGGATGGAAGAATATATGCCAGAAAAAATGTACCAAGGGACAGATGAGACAGTAATTTTGAAAACAGACAAAATGAAATTTAAAGAAACAATAATTGCCTTCCATTTACAATTACAACTCAAAGCATCAGGTTTCCATGCAGAAATCTTCTGAGAAAGAAACCAAGCTTAGGACATCTTATGCCAGTGTGAAAGGGAACTTCCATTAAGTAATGGTTTAATGTTAAATGTGTGCCAGAACCAGTCGTAAATATGCCTACTGGTCAAAGCTGATCGCCAGAATGAGGGATCACTGTACAAAGAAGGAGGCACAAGCTAAATGACACCACGAAGATGCAATCAGACAAATCTAAAGATGGAACATGCTACAGAACAATTGATTTTGTAATGTAGATATCACTCTCACTAAANGTATGCCAGAACCAGTCGTAAATGTGCCTACTGGTCAAAGCTGATCACCAGAATGAGGGATCACTGTACAAAGAAGGAGGCACAAGCTAAATGACACCACGAAGATGCAACCAGACAAATCTAAAGATGGAACATGCTACAGAACAATTGATTTTGTAATGTAGATATCACTCTCACTAAAGAGTATGGAAAATTCAAGGGACATAACAAGCAATTGCAATATACAGTCCTAGCTAGTTTAGATGAGCCAGTGTAAATTAATTTTAAGGCAACATGGAAGTTTTCATTATGTTATGAATGAATAATTAGGTATAAATAATGTGAGATCATTATTAACTTAATTATTGAGCAGGCCAAAAAGTTTATTCAGGTTTTTCTGTAATATCTTATGGAAAAACCTGAATGAACTCTTTGGCAAACCCAATATTAATTTTAAATGTGATCTTGTGATTTTGTGCATGTTTAAATGCAGACTGAAATTAAAAACTACACAGACACACACACATCCACACTCCAAGATAAAAAGAAAATTATTTTANCTGTAATATCTTATGGAAAAACCTGAATGAACTCTTTGGCAAACCCAATATTAATTTTAAATGTGATCTTGTGATTTTGTGCATGTTTAAATGCAGACTGAAATTAAAAACTACACAGACACACACACATCCACACTCCAAGATAAAAAGAAAATTATTTTATTAAGTATAGAAGAACATCAAAATGATTGGCATAAATATCACTAATCTATGTAACTGTATACTTTGGAATAGGAACTAATGAATAATCAGCATAATTTCAGTGAATAGATATAAACAGGAAAAGTTAAATCAATATAAGATAGATAGATACAATATGTAGCTAGATTTGCTCAAAGTGTAGAAAGGCAACTTATGAATTATTAATTAGAACACAATTAATAATATTTGTAAATGGTGACTTAGTAAAGAACCTGCCTACAATGTGTGAGACTTGGGTTCTATCCCTGGGTTGAGAAGATCCCCTAGAGAGGGCACGGTAACCCACTCCAGTATTCGTGCCTGGAGAATCCTCATGGACAGAGGTGCCTGGCAGGCTACAGTCCATGGGATCACAAAGAGTTGGACATGAGTGAGTGACTAAGCACAGAACAGCATAAATTAGTTATAGGATATATTTAGACTCTTCAATAAAGAGATATTGAACACTTTTAAAAGAGTTCAGGGAACTTTTACAAAAACTGAACTTGTATATAGGACAAAAAGACATTTCCCATGAATTTCAAGTATAAATATGATGTAGATTATAGTGTATTAAAAGTAGACATTGTTGAGCAGTAGCTTCTTAGTTCCACTGTGTTTGGGAGCTAAAGGTTGTATTAAATAATATTTTGTAACAATAGTAAAATGTAAAGTAAATTTTAATACTTTATAAAATTTTATAATTAAATAATTCAAGCACCTAATGTCAAATTTTAAACTAAATTTTTACTATGAAAAAATACATAGATTTCAATATATTTATGGAAAAATTTTTACAAGAAANAAGAAAGTAGCACAAACCAGTAGACCATTTGGATCTAACCTAAATCAAATCTGTTACAATTATACTGTGTAGGTGACAAACAGATTCAAGGGATTAAATCTGATAGACAGAGTGCCTGAAGAACTATGGATGGAATTTCATGACATGGTACAGGGGGCAGTGATCAAGACCATACTCAAGAAAAAGAAATGCAAAAAATCAAAATTTTTGTCTGAGGAGGCCTTACAAATAGCTGAGAAAAGATGAGAAGCTAAAGGCAAAGGAGAAAAGGAAAGATACCCATTTGAATGCAGAGTTCCAAAGAATAGCAAGGAGAGATAAAAAAGTCTACCTCAGTNAAATCAAAATTTTTGTCTGAGGAGGCCTTACAAATAGCTGAGAAAAGATGAGAAGCTAAAGGCAAAGGAGAAAAGGAAAGATACCCATTTGAATGCAGAGTTCCAAAGAATAGCAAGGAGAGATAAAAAAGTCTACCTCAGTGATCAGTGCAAAGAAATAGAGGAAAACAATAGAATGGGAAAGACTAGAGATCTCTTCAAGAAAATTAAAGAAACCAAGGGAACATTTCATGCAAAGATGGGCTCAATAAAGGACAGAAATGGTATGGACCTAACATAAGCAGAAGATATTAAGAAGAGGTGGCAAGAAAACACAGAAGAACTCTACAGGAAAGATCTTCATGACCCAGATAACCATGATGTGATCACTCAACCAGAGCCAGACATCCTGGAATGCAAAGTCAAGTGGGCCTTAGGGAGCATCACTATGAACAAAGCTAGTGGAGATGATGGAATTCCAATTGAGTTATTTTGAATCCTAAAAGATGATGCTGTGAAAGTACTGCACTCAATTTGCCAGTAAATTTGGAAAATTCAGCAGTGGCCACAGGACTGGAAAAGGTCAGTTTTCATTCCAATCTCAAAGAAAGGCAATGCTAAAGAATGTTCAAACCACCACACAATTTGCACTCATCTCACACACTAGAAAAGTAATGCTCAAAATTCTCCAAGCCAGGCTTCAACAGTACATGAACCATGAACTTGCAGATGTTCAAATTAGATTTAGAAAAGGCAGAAGAACCAGAGATCGAATTGTCAGCATCTGTTGGAGCATCAAAAAAGCAAAACAATACCAGAGAAATATCTACTTCTGCTTTATTGATTATACCAAAGCCTTTGACTATGTAGATGACAACAAACTGTGGAAAATTCTTAGAGAGATGGGAATAACAGAACACCTTACCTGCCTTCTGAGAAACCTGTATGCAGGTCAAGAAGCAACAATTAGAACTGGACATGGAACAACATGGTTCCAAATTGGGAAAGGATTATGTCAAGGCTGTGTATTGTCACCCTGCTTATTTAACTTGTATGCAGAGTACATCAAGTGAAATGCCAGGCTGGATGAGGCACAAGCTTGAATCAATATTGCTGGGAGAAATATCAATAGCCTCAGGTATGCAGATGACCCCACCCTTATGGCAGAAAGTGAAGAAGAACTAAAAAGCCTGTTGATGTAAGTGAAAGAGGAGAGTGAAAAAGCTAGCTTAAGTCTCAACATTAAAAAAACTAAGATCATGGTCCCATCACTTCATGACAAATAAATGGGAAACAATGGAAACAGTGAGAGACTTTATTTTCTTGGGCTCCAAAATCACTGCAGATGGTGATTGCAGCCATGAAATTAAAAGATACTTGCTTCTTGGAGGAAAAGCTGTGAGAAACCTAGACAGCATATTTTAAAAATAGAGACATTGTTTTGTCAACAAAGGTTCATTTGGTCAAAGCTATGGTTTTTCCAGTAGTCATGTATGGATGTGAGAATTGGACTATAAAGAAAGCTGAGTGCCAAAGAATTTATATTTTTGAACTGTGGTGTTGGAGAAGACTCTTGAACATCCCTTGGACTGCAAGGAGATCAAACCAGTCAATCCAGAGGAAATCAGTCCTGAATACTCATTGGAAAGACTGATGTTGAAGCTGAAACTCCAATACTTTGGCCACCTGATATGAAGAACTGACTCTTTGGAAAGACCCTGATGCTGGGCAAGATTGAAGGCAGGAAGAGAAGGAGATGACAGAGGATGAGATGGTTGAATGGTATCACTGACTCGATGGGCATGAGTTTGAGCAAGCTCCAGGGTGTGGTGATGGACAGGGAAACCTGGCATGCTGCAGTCCATGGGGTCGCAAAGAGTCAGAGACTGAATGACTGAAGTGAACTGAGCATAAGACTGTCAGCAGTGACACAGACTATAAAGAAAAGCCCTAAACATCTTCTCTGGACACTTGAAACGAAAATTATTGTGTTTGCAAAAGGTCTTTTCTCTGGGTGAAATATCACTACTGATCTTTACTGTTTTAGAAATTGAATCTGAGAATGATTTAAAATATTTAGTATTAACACATTTAAAAGAACAATAATAAACCCACTACATTTTAATATAGCAATACTTTTAGGAAAGCAGCTGCATTTTCAAAAACTAGTGAGAATAGTGGTCTGGTTTCAGATTTTCTCAAATATGTTTGATTTCTGGCCTACTGCAAGACAGCTAGATTCTGGTGTTTGATGCTTAACTTCATCTGTGGCAATGAAGCATATGACAAAAATACATCCTGACATGAGCTGGGAAAATAAGGACCTGATGGCCCTCTAGAAATGGTCTCTGGAACCCTATGGGTCCTCATATGACTTTTTGTAAAGCTCTTATACAAAATATCTAGGATTTAACCAAAGACATGCAATACCTCCTGAGACAAATATTTTAGTCTATAACAAACATGCAGAGGATAACTAGAATACATGTAAAATCATACATACTCTTGAATAGGATGACCTAATATGGTAATAATACCTCTTCTTCCTTAAATTATCCTGTCAACACAATTGCATTAACTACTCCATGAATGGATTATAAATTTAATAATCATACTAACCTTCTTCTAAAAATAAAGTCAGAGTGAAACTATACATCTTATAAACTGAAGCAAACAGGAGAAATATTGTATGTCTTCCCAGATATTGTGACACATTATAGAGTCACAGTCATTTTAAACAATGTGAACCAAGAATAGAAAAAGACACTGATAAATTGAATGGATATCTCAGAAAATACCCCATCATTATAAAAAATCTAATATATGATAAATATGGCAGCACATATAAAGGAAAAGATACATTGTTTACTAGTTCCTGGTGGGAAGACTGATTCTTTTATGAAGCAAAATTCATCTGAATTTCTACCCAAGATCACATACAAGATGGAATCCAAATGGATTCAAGACATATATATGAAATATAAACCATAAAGTTAATGAGAGGAAGTGTATGAGAAATACTATGTTGATCAAGCTGTGAGTGGGGAAGGATTTCCTAAACAAAATTCTAAAGCACCACCCTAAAGGTGACATGAAAACGTCAGCGTTTTGAATTTTGGTCCCACAAAAGATATCCTGAATAAAGTTAAGAAGCAGATGGAAAATTGGTATAAGAGCACCTGCATTGTCTAAAACAGGTAACACTCTCAAGAAGAATCAAGAAGTAGGTACCTTGACATAGGTATGAGCAAAGGATATGAAAAGAGAAATCACAGGAGTTACTCAGGCAAAAGAAAAGATTCTCAAAGAAAGGACTGGGGGAATGAATGAAGAATGGAATTTCACTGTGTATATATTCACATGTACATATTCCATTTCCCAAATTGGAAAATGCCATGGTGATTGGGCAATGGGGAGAGGGGAACCCTCCTGCACTGCTGGTTGGAATGTACAATGGTGAAAATTAAAATATAACATGCTCTGTACACCAGCAAATTCATACCATATCATAACAAATTTGTTAAAATTTATAGAAGTTATAATACAAAGAGAGACTTTTAAGGTAAACTATGAACTTCAGTTAATAATAATTGATCCATAATGGTTCAAGAGTTGGTACAGGAGTGCCAGATTATTACATTTGCTCAGTATGCAACAGCATCCCAGGCATCAAGACACCAGGTATCTGTAGCTTCCCTCTGTCCCAAGATCATGACCACCAAGCTATCTCTGAACATGTCCAATGTCAACTGTAGGACAGAACCACCCCAGGTTAAGAATTGCTGACCTAGGAGCAGCAAAGCAAACCTAGGCTGGTGAGAACCAATGATTCAGAATGGGTAAACAGAGAAGAGCCCCAGAAGCCTCTTGGGAATGAAATCCTCTCTTTTGGACCTTCTCCCCAGCCCTGACTCCATCCCCAGGCTGGCCAGAGCTACCTACAACTGTCTGATTCTGCTTTCCTACCCTCTCCCTTCTGATTGCCCTCAGCCTGGCCTGCCTCTTCCATGAAGCCGCCAGCAGGGAAGGGCAGACGATGATGCTCTCCTGCCTGATGCTCTCAGTGGTGCCCACAAGCAGGGATGGAGTCGCACCTCGGGCTCCTGGAAGTGATCTTCTGTGCTTTATCTCTGCTCTGGGTTTCCAGCAGGCTGCTCCCCAGGAAGCCAACCTAGAAGCTTTGTCCTCAGGGTCTGGGGAGTCGGAGAGGGACTTCAAGGGGCCTTTGGGAGTTTGTAGTGTCTACTCCTTTTTCTCATTATCCACATACACAAAGGTCATGAGTCTCTCCTCTGCCCAGAGAGGCATGAGCCCCTGCTGAGGTCTAAGGAGCTCCCAATCTCGGGGGAGACAGGGCTGGAGACAGATGTTCTCAACCCACTGGGGTCAAGGTGGGGTCAGAGGGAAGGCAGAAGCTGGAGGAGCCAAGAGTGAGATTGTAGGACTGTGTCTTCAGGAGATGACAGCTGGGTGGCTTTTCAGAATGAGTCATTTGGAGCTGGGTCTTGGAGAGTCATTTTCCTTGTGTAACATATGTCTTCTGGCCAAATTGTCCAAAAGTTACCTCTTCTCCAAATCAAATTCTACCCTATTCCCATAGTCCTGGTAGTTCAAACCAGAGAGTGTGATATTCACATAGGTCTCCCAATGATGTCATAAAACATAACTATATGGCAGAAAGCAAAGAATAACTAAAGAATCTCTTGATGAAAGTCAAAGAGGAGAGTGAAAAAGTTGGCTTAAAACTGAACTTTCTTATTTATTTATTTATTTTTTGAAAAATACTTTATTTTACTTTATAATACTGTATTGAACTTTCAGAAAACTAAGATCATGGCATCCAGTCCCATCACTTCATGGCAAATAGATGGGGAAACAATGGAAACAGTGAGAGACTTTATTTTCTTGGGCTCCAAAATCATTGCAAATGGTGACTGCAGCCATGAAACTAAAAGACACTTGCTCCTTGGAAGGAAAGCTATGATCAACCTAGACAGCAAATTAAAAAGCAGAGACATTACTTTACCAATAAAGATCCATTTAGTCAAAGCTATGGTTTTTCCAGTAGTCATGTATGGATGTGAGAGCTGGACCATAAGGAAAGCTGAGCACCAAAGAATTGATGCTTTTGAGCTGTAGTGTTGGAGAAGACTCTTGAGTGTCTTTTGGACAGCAAGGAGATCCAATCAGTCTATCCAAAAGGAAATCAGTCCTGAATATCCATTAGAAGGACTGATGCTGAAGTTGAAACTCCAATACTTTGGCCACCTGATGCAAAGAATTGACTCACTAAAGACCCTGATGATGGGCAAGATTAAAGGTAAAAGGAGAAGAGGACGACAGAGGATGAGATGGCTGGATGGCATCACTGACTCAATGGACATGAGTCTGAGTAAGCTCTGAGAGTTTGTGATGGACAGGGAAGCCTGGTGTACTGCAGTCCATGGGGTCGCAAAGAATCAGACATGACTGAGGGACTAAAGTGACTGACTGATTTGGTCTTTTGGTGTTGTCTTTGGCTCCTGACCCTCTGATTAGACTGTCTTTTGTATGGCAATGACATGACTGGTGGCTGTGGGTTTATCCTTTTATAAAAGGTTTGTCTTCTATAAAAGATCTGCCTCAACCCAAATATTTGGCCTCATCTTTGAGTTAACAATTGACACCCCACATCAGGTTCCCTTTTTTGGTCCTCAGTGATGGCCACAGAATTGGAAAATGTCAGTTTTCATTCCAATCCCAAAGAAAGGCAATGCCAAAGAATGCTCAAACTACCGCACAATTGCACTCATCTCACATGCTAGTAAAGTATGCTCAAAATTCTGCAAGCCAGGCTTCAGCAATACGTGAACCGTGAACTCCCTGATGTTCAAGCTGGTTTTAGAAAAGGCAGAGGAACCAGAGATCAAATTGCCAACATCCACTGGATCATGGAAAAAGCAAGAGAGTTCCAGAAAAACATCTATTTCTGCTTTATTGACGATGACAAAGCCTTTGACTGTGTGGATCACAATAAACTGTGGAAAATTCTGAAAGAGATGGGAATACCAGACAACCTGACCTGCCTGTTGAGAAATCTATATTCAGGTGAGAAAGCAACAGTTAGAACTGGACATGGAACAACAGACTGGTTCCAAATAGGAAAAGGAGTACATCAAAACTGTATACTGTCATCCTGCTTATTTAACTTAAATGCAGAGTATACTACCTTACTTAGAGTTTACAAGGAATTTTCTCCTTCCCATAAATATGGAGTAAAAAGGGTCAGTTTTGCTTTAATATCATAAACAACAACAAAGAAAGACAAATAA
>SJYW01002056.1:69522-83825 GCA_006410735.1 Raphicerus campestris | reverse complement strand
GTAATTATCCTGCAATTAAAATAAATTAATTTTCAAAGTATGTTTATAATAATAATAATATAAAACTGTTTCACCTTCATATTAGTAACAACATATTTATTATATGAGAGAGATTATATTTGCAAAAAACATTTAGTGAGAACAATGGCCTTGTTTTACATTTTTAAAGATATGCCTGATATCTGCCTTGATAGGAGACAACTTGATGCTCATGTCTGCTTCTTCATCAGGCTGTGGCCTTATACTGTTTTAATTGAAGTATCTAATGAAAATGCATTCTCATGTGTAACTGGAAAATAAGGACCCGATGGACTACAAAAAGGATCTCTGGAACCCCCAGGAATCCTTTTGTCATTTTGAGAACCTAATATAATAGCTAGAATTTAATGAAAAGCATACAATACACCCAAAACCAAAAGTTTTAACCACTAATAAAAATGGAGATGATAATATTTGAAAACAGTCGATACTCTCAGATGAGTCGAACTAATTTTGTGATGATGTCAGTTCTACCCAAATTATATTATCAGTGCCATTGCACTTAAAATTCCAGTGAACCGACTATGAATTTGATAAAAACTCACCTATAATTCCCTTTGTAAAAAAAGTGGACTTCCCTGGTGGTCCAGTGGTTAAGAATCTGCCTGTCAATGCAGAAGACGCTGATTCACTCCCTAGTCCGAGAAGATCCCACACGCCGCAGGTCAACTAAGCCTGTGCTCCTCAACCACTGAAGCCTGCATGCTCTAGAGCCCGCGCTGAGAGCAAGAGAAGCCACGGAAACGGGAGGCCCGCGTGCTACAGCTGGAGAGCAGCCCCAGCTCACTGCAGCTGGAGAAAGCCTCTGCACAGAGAGGAAGACCCAGTGTAGGCCAAAAAAGTAAACAACTATACTAATCTTATAAAAATGGAGTAAACAGAAGACATATGCCCTGTTATGTCATGAGAAGCCCTGTAGATTCAAAATCATTTTTTAAAGTGTAAACCTTGAATAGACATAGATACTGATTAGATTGATTGAATATCTCAGAAGATATCCCTTTATTATTCATATCCTGATAGATGATAAAGGTGGCAGCACAAATCAAAGGGAAAAGATAGATTGTTTTCTAGTTTGTGGCACAAAAACTCTTCATGCTATGAAGCAAAGTAAAATTTAAATTTCTGCCCAAGACTACATGTGAAGGTAAATCCATAAGATATAAATATAAAACATAAACTATAAGGTTGTTAGAAGTGAAAGAAAAGAATATCATAGAGTTTCTAAAACATAAACATTAAGGTGACTTTTTAAAATGATATGAAAACACCAAAATTAAGAAGTATTAAAGGATACCCTAATAAAGTTATTAGGCTTTATTTATTAGAATTACACTAGGAATTCCCTGGTGGCTCAGCAGGAAAGAATCTGCCTGCCAACACAGAAGACGCTGGTTCGATCCCTGGGTTGGGAAAATCCCCTGGAGAAGGAAATGGCAACCCGCTCCAGTATTCCTGTCTGGGAAATCCCATGGACAGAGGAACTTGGTGGGCTACAGTCCATGGGGTTGCAAAGAGTCAGATATGACTTAGCAACTAAACAACAAAACTGACAAGAAATGACTATTTCGAAGAATGAAGATGTAGGAATACAGAGATGAGGAAAGGGTATGGGCAGAGAAACCACAGAGGAAGTTACCCACACAGATGAAAAGGCTCAGTAAAGGGAAAGGGAAGGAGGAAGAGAGAGAGAGGAAAGAAGATAGCAATGGAGTTTTCCAATGTGCCTATTCAATTTTCAAAAGTAGAAAATGCCATGTTGATTGGACTTTGATTGGACTATAGGGAGAAAGAATTTTTTCAACCATGCTGATGAGAATGTAGAATGGTGAAAATTCAGAACGTACATATCCTGTTTGCTAGCAAATTTGGTCTTAAGCAGCAATCTTGATTTCTCAGTTCTTCTTATAGGCAAGCATGTAAAGTTGTTCCTTGTAGCATTGCTTTAGTGTGGGAACTGGACAAGTCTGCTTATCCATAATTGGGGTGAGAACATGTAAGCTGGGATGGATGAAAGCATTGAAACCCCAGCAGATGTTAGAAGTACATATAGAAATGTCAATGAATTTTTAAAATAATACTGAGTGAATAAGAAAAAAAAAAAACAACCAACCTATGATGAACTCTCTACCATAAATGCATTTGGGCATATTAAAAATATAGTGCATGAAACAATTCATGAAACTGGAATGGTGGATATATGTCATCACACATTTGTCAAAACCCATAGAACATACCACACAAAGAATGAAATTTAATGTAAACTTGAACTTTGGTTAATTACAACATATTATACTGGTTCATCAATTGTAAAAATGTACCACACAATTGCAAGAGGTAGAAATGGAGAAAAACGTGTACTTGGAGAGGAGGCAAGTGGGAAACCTGCTATATGATCTGATCATCTTTTTTATAAACTTAAGATTCCTCTAATAAAATAAAGCCCATTAATTTAAAAATTGATTTAAAGAGATATGCATATAGAAAGCAATACAAAAGTGTAAAAATACACACATATACACAAATCAAAGAGTATGTATGAAATATTTTTAAATGATTGGCAAAACAAAAATGAAATGGAGTGAAAGGGAATATATAATACAGGAAAGATCTTATGCAAAAAAATGCTATTCAAATGAGGAAAACTAAAGTATCATTGACTTAAAGCTCTGCACCTAAAGTCCATCCAAAATTTTAAGTATATATTTTTATGAATAATTTGAGCTATGTTGCTACCCAGAGATCCTGAACTTGTTGGTTCTGGGACAGGGACCCCCTGCTTCCCCTTCATTATTGCTGTTGCTAGTCATCTTATTAGAATATTGTCTGTAAGTATTCCCCACAATGGGTTAAATGACTTCCCTGGTGGCTCAGATGGTAAAGCATCTGCCTACAATGTGAGATCCAGGTTGGGTCGGGAAGATCCCCTGGAGAAGGCAGTGGCACCCCACTCCAGTATTCTTGCCTGGAAAATCCCATGGATGGAGGAGCCTGGTTGGCTACTCCTCATGGGGTCGCAGAGTCAGACACGACTGAGCAACTTCACTATCTATCTATTCCCCACAGTAGGGATCAGCCTAGAATTTGGAGGACACAGAATCTCTGGGTTATTAAGGAACTTAGCTGGAGTGAGGATACTCTATGGAGTGAGGAAGATGTATTTATGACAAAAAAAAANCTAGAGCCCGCGCTGAGAGCAAGAGAAGCCACGGAAACGGGAGGCCCGCGTGCTACAGCTGGAGAGCAGCCCCAGCTCACTGCAGCTGGAGAAGGCCTCTGCACAGAGAGGAAGACCCAGTGTAGGCCAAAAAAGTAAAAAACTATACTAATCTTATAAAAATGGAGTAAACAGAAGACATATGCCCTGTTATGTCATGAGAAGCCCTGTAGATTCAAAATCATTTTTTAAAGTGTAAACCTTGAATAGACATAGATACTGATTAGATTGATTGAATATCTCAGAAGATATCCCTTTATTATTCATATCCTGATAGATGATAAAGGTGGCAGCACAAATCAAAGGGAAAAGATAGATTGTTTTCTAGTTTGTGGCACAAAAACTCTTCATGCTATGAAGCAAAGTAAAATTTAAATTTCTGCCCAAGACTACATGTGAAGGTAAATCCATAAGATATAAATATAAAACATAAACTATAAGGTTGTTAGAAGTGAAAGAAAAGAATATCATAGAGTTTCTAAAACATAAACATTAAGGTGACTTTTTAAAATGATATGAAAACACCAAAATTAAGAAGTATTAAAGGATACCCTAATAAAGTTATTAGGCTTTATTTATTAGAATTACACTAGGAATTCCCTGGTGGCTCAGCAGGAAAGAATCTGCCTGCCAACACAGAAGACGCTGGTTCAATCCCTGGGTTGGGAAAATCCCCTGGAGAAGGAAATGGCAACCCGCTCCAGTATTCCTGTCTGGGAAATCCCATGGACAGAGGAACTTGGTGGGCTACAGTCCATGGGGTTGCAAAGAGTCAGATATGACTTAGCAACTAAACAACAAAACTGACAAGAAATGACTATTTCGAAGAATGAAGATGTAGGAATACAGAGATGAGGAAAGGATATGGGCAGAGAAACCACAGAGGAAGTTACCCACACAGATGAAAAGGCTCAGTAAAGGGAAAGGGAAGGAGGAAGAGAGAGAGAGGAAAGAAGATAGCAATGGAGTTTTCCAATGTGCCTATTCAATTTTCAAAAGTAGAAAATGCCATGTTGATTGGACTTTGATTGGACTATAGGGAGAAAGAATTTTTTCAACCATGCTGATGAGAATGTAGAATGGTGAAAATTCAGAACGTACATATCCTGTTTGCTAGCAAATTTGGTCTTAAGCAGCAATCTTGATTTCTCAGTTCTTCTTATAGGCAAGCATGTAAAGTTGTTCCTTGTAGCATTGCTTTAGTGTGGGAACTGGACAAGTCTGCTTATCCATAATTGGGGTGAGAACATGTAAGCTGGGGTGGATGAAAGCATTGAAACCCCAGCAGATGTTAGAAGTACATATAGAAATGTCAATGAATTTTTTAAATAATACTGAGTGAATAAGAAAAAAAAAAAACAACCAACCTATGATGAACTCTCTACCATAAATGCATTTGGGCATATTAAAAATATAGTGCATGAAACAATTCATGAAACTGGAATGGTGGATATATGTCATCACACATTTGTCAAAACCCATAGAACATACCACACAAAGAATGAAATTTAATGTAAACTTGAACTTTGGTTAATTACAACATATTATACTGGTTCATCAATTGTAAAAATGTACCACACAATTGCAAGAGGTAGAAATGGAGAAAAACGTGTACTTGGAGAGGAGGCAAGTGGGAAACCTGCTATATGATCTGATCATCTTTTTTATAAACTTAAGATTCCTCTAATAAAATAAAGCCCATTAATTTAAAAATTGATTTAAAGAGATATGCATATAGAAAGCAATACAAAAGTGTAAAAATACACACATATACACAAATCAAAGAGTATGTATGAAATATTTTTAAATGATTGGCAAAACAAAAATGAAATGGAGTGAAAGGGAATATATAATACAGGAAAGATCTTATGCAAAAAAATGCTATTCAAATGAGGAAAACTAAAGTATCATTGACTTAAAGCTCTGCACCTAAAGTCCATCCAAAATTTTAAGTATATATTTTTATGAATAATTTGAGCTATGTTGCTACCCAGAGATCCTGAACTTGTTGGTTCTGGGACAGGGACCCCCTGCTTCCCCTTCATTATTGCTGTTGCTAGTCATCTTATTAGAATATTGTCTGTAAGTATTCCCCACAATGGGTTAAATGACTTCCCTGGTGGCTCAGATGGTAAAGCATCTGCCTACAATGCGAGATCCAGGTTGGGTCGGGAAGATCCCCTGGAGAAGGCAGTGGCACCCCACTCCAGTATTCTTGCCTGGAAAATCCCATGGACGGAGGAGCCTGGTTGGCTACTCCTCATGGGGTCGCAGAGTCAGACACGACTGAGCAACTTCACTATCTATCTATTCCCCACAGTAGGGATCAGCCTAGAATTTGGAGGACACAGAATTTCTGGGTTATTAAGGAACTTAGCTGGAGTGAGGATACTCTATGGAGTGAGGAAGATGTATTTATGACAAAAAAAAAATAGCCTTCTGACCACCTAAGCATCCCACCCAGAAACTAAGACATGGGTGTCACCTGCCTTCCGTGCTTTATCCCTTAATTCACCCAGGATTCTCCTTTCTAACTGAACAGTTCTGGGTTTCTCCCACTCCTCTCCATCCCTATGGTTCCATCTTTTCTCTCCTGGACCACAGCGGGCTCTTCCTATATCCCCTCCTCTGCTCTCACTCCACTCTGGCTTCCAGAAAGAATTGTCTGAAACATAAACAAGATATGCAGTCATCAGACCCAGGGTTTAAATGTCAGCTCCCACTGTGTATCTTTGAAAAGGAACTTGACATCTCTGAGCCTCCTTACCCAAACTGAAAATGATGGGTACACAGAGAACAGCCTTCAGTGGGTATGCAGTAATTCACATAAAGGGCTCAGGTTACCTAATAGATGTAGTTATCACCGACTTTGAGACTGTGCACCTTCTTCTGAGTTGGTTTATGGCCATTCTGCACCAGATAGCACCCACTGGCTCCATTCTAAACTCACAGTCTCTGAACCCAGTTGGAAACTCGTGTGTATTAGCTGCTCAGTCGTGTCTGACTCTTTGCAACCCCATGGACTGAAGTCCGCCAGGCTCCTCTGTCCATGGACTTCTCCAGGCAAGAATATTGGAATAGGTTGCCATTTCCTCCCCCAGGGGATCTTCCCAACCCAGGGACTGAATCCTGGTCTTCTGCACTGTAGGCATATTCTTTACCATCTAAGTCACCAGGGGAGTCCACCAGTGGAGTGCTTAGTATCTGCATTAACCATACAGTGCAATTCCACCCAAGAGACTGATTCAACCTCCGCTTTCTCCTCCAGCCCCTGCATCATGATTATAGTCGACCTTCCTACCTCCTTCTTGGTAAAACAGCTATGATTCTTGAGGCTGGGCTCTCCCAATTCCTGTGACAGGTGAACAGAATTCTGTCTCCTCTCTGGTCTTACAGAGAATGGCTCACATATCACACACATCACAGGAATGCACCCAGTTCACGCCTGTCTCCCTCAGAGCCTCTCCCTCAGGTTCACAGGGGCCAGCCCAGGACACAGCCACAGAGACAAGACATGTCTGACCTCACCTTCAGGCTGAACAGCGCTACCCACAATTGAATTATCCTTCCCTCCTACCCTTTCCCTGCTGTTCCTCCTCTGCTGGAGTTGCCTCTTCCAAGAAATACCCAGAAAGGATGAGTAGAAGAAATTCTCCTGCTTGTTGCTGTCAGCGGCATCCACAGGCAGGTGTGGGTTCCTGCACCTGATACAGTGTGCTTTATCCCTGCTGAAGGCTGCCAAGCAGGCTGTTCCCAAGAGTCTTGCATGAAACCAGTCTGAGTGGGCAGTCCTCAGGGTCTGAGGGGCTGAGAGGGACCTCAGGAGGCCTTCTGGGATCTGCAGACTATCTCCTCCTTCAACTATCCACACACAACAGACTCCTTGCTGCCTGTCTCTGCCCAGGGAGGTTGCATCCCCTCCTGAGGGCTAAGGAGCTCCCAGTATTGAGGGATGCAGGGCTGGATACAGATGCTCTCAATCTCTTGGCATCAAGGTAGGGTCAGAGCAAAGTCAGGAGCTGAAGGAGCTCAGGGTGAGAGTCCAGGGCTGTGCCCCTGGATAAGGACAATTGGAACAAATCTCGAAATATGGATGGTTTGGACCTGAATCGTGGAGAGTGATTTCTCTCGGGTAGTGCATGCACTCAATTTCTTCTAGCCAAAGTGGAAAGCCTCCCCTCTCTTCTCCATCAAGTTGTCCCCTACCCCTGTTCTTTGGTGATCTAAGCCAGAAAGCCTAACAATCACACATGCCTCCAGGTGGCGCAGTGGTAAACAATCCACCTGCTCATGCAGAAGACAAGAGTTTGACCACAGGGTCAGGCAGATCCCTTGAAGAAGGAAATGGCAACCCACTCCAGTATTCTTGTCCAGGAAATCTCATGGAGAGAGGAGCCTGGAGGGCTGCAGTTCATGGGTTTGCAAAAAGTCGGGCATGACTGGAGTGACTGAGTGCACGCATGTGTGCATGCGCGCGCACACACACACACACACACCGTGATAAAAGATAAATATGTGATCATTGCTCCTTGTCTGTGATTCTTAACACTTAGTCCTGACACAATTTGTGTCTCAGGAGTGATAAGAGTATCTTTATTATGTTGATGAAATGACCGGTAGCAGGGGGCCCCTAAGTAGCTTCAGGAAGGCGGGTGCTTTCAGAAAAGACCAAAGTATGATTAAAGTATTGGGACTTTCCATCTTATTCCCTAGACCTCCAGGGCTGGAGACTGAGTTAATTACCAATGGCCAATAATCTAACTCTTAATTCAGCTCAGTTCAGTTCAGTCGCTCAGTCGTGTCCGACTCTGCGACCCCATGAATCGCAGCACGCCAGGCCTCCCTGTCCATCATCAACTCCCAGAGTTCACTCAGACTCACGTCCATCGAATCAGTGATGCCATCCAGCCATCTTATCCTCTGTCGTCCCCTTCTCCTCTTGCCCCCAATTCCTCCCAGCATCAGAGTCTTTTCCAATGAGTCAACTCTTCACATGAGGTGGCCAAAATACTGGAGTTTCAGCTTCAGCTTTCTTTTCCAAAGAAATCCCAGGGTTGATCTCCTTCAGAATGGACTGGTTGAATCTCCTTGCGGTCCAAGGGACTCTCAAGAGTCTTCTCCAACACCACAGTTCAAAAGCATCAATTCTTCAGCACTCAGCCTTCTTCACAGTCCAACTCTCACATCCATACATGACTACTGGAAAAACCATAGCCTTGACTAGACAGACCTTAGTTGGCAAAGTAATGTCTCTGCAAATGAATATGCTATCTAGGTTGGTCATAACTTTTCTTCCAAGGAGTAAGCATCTTTTAATTTCATGGCTGCAGTCACCATCTGCAGTGATTTAACTCTTGTTAATTAACAATGGCCAGTCATAACTCTGGGATGAAAACTCCATTAAAAACTCCTTAAACAACAGAATGGGAGAGCTTCCAGTTTGGTGAACACCTAGAGGTTCTAGTAGAGTGGTGCATCCAGAAAGGGCATGAAAGTTCCTCACTTCTCCCATAAAGAAAGAAAGTGAAGTTGCTCAGTTGTTTCGGACTGTGTGCAACCCTTTCAGGCTCCTCCATCCATGGGATTTTCCAGGCAAGAATGCTGGAGTGGGTTGTCCACTTCCTTCTCCAAGGCCTCTTCCCAACCTAGAGATCGAACCCTGGTCTCCTGCATTGCAGTCAGACTCTTTACTGTCTGAACCACCAGGAAATCTCTCCCACTTGGCTGGGTTTATTGTGTGTATGTATGTGTGTGCACACACACTCAGTCACATCCCATTCTTTGCAACACCTCTGACCTCTCTGTGTTGTTATCTTTGATTACATACCAGCTTCCACACTGAGCCATAAGAAAGTGAGTGCAGAGACCACTCACTCTGTTCTTGGTCATTATTGGTCATTTTCATATAAAATAAGCACTGGATACACTTTTGTTGAATTTGTGTGTGTGTGCTCAGTCATGTCTGACTCTTTGCAACCCCATTGACTTAGCCCACCAGGTTCCTCTGTCCATGGACTTTCCTAGGCAAGAATAGTGGAGTGGGTTGCCATTTCCTGCCCCCAGGGAGTTTCTCAACCCAGGGATGGAATGTGCTTCTCTTACATCTCTTGTATTGGGGATTCTTTACCACTGTGGCACCTGGGAAGTCCTTGTTGACTATATGGATGACTAAATAAGGGCAAATGCTGTGAGGACATACGGAGATAAGATCATCGAAGTGAGTTCATAGAAGAGGCATAATTTAACCTGGAGCACTTTGAAGGACAAAGAAAAGTTTCATAAGCAATGTTGTGATGGCATTCAAGGCAAAGGGAGCAGTCTGAGGAAAGGTGTGCTGAGCATAGATGGGGAGGGAGGTACTTGGCTTGAAAGACCTCTTAGAATAATTTCTTTGAGGCCCAAAAATAAGCCACTAAGAGGCTCAACAGGTAGTAGATTAAGGCAGAGTTCACTATGGACTGAGGCAGTCCTGCCATCACTCTCATATAAGTTCTATGTATGCCCAGACCGCCCTGGATCTAGATATTTGGGAAAACACCACATGGCTCACCTGTGTACAATGGTGGCAAGTTTCCTCAGCTCAGCAGAAATCCAGAGAGAAGCTGAGGGAGAGCCAGTCATTCTGTCAACAAAAAATTGCTGGGTTCCATGAACTCACTCTTTACTGATGCCTCTGGTACACAAAGGCCAGAGAAGAAAGAGGCCTAGATTTCAGGCTCAGAGATGGAGTAGACATGGACCAGGGGGGGCCTCTGTTTCTCCTCACAGATCCATTTGTCCAAATGGCTATTCTTTCTTTTATTTTACTTTAAAATTGATCATTACTTGAATGTTTTATTATTTTTTAAAATTTTACTTTATTTTACTTTACTGTATTGGTTTTTGCCATACATCAACATGAATCCACCACAAGTATATACATGTTCCCAATCCTGAAGCCTCCTCCCACCTCCCTCCCTGTACCATCTCTCTGGGTCATCCCAGTGCACCAGCCCCAAGCATCCTGTATCCTGCATTGAACCTAGACTGGCGATTCGTTTCTTATACATTATACATGTTTCAATGCCATTCTCCCAAATCACTCCACCCTCTCCCTCTCCCACAGAGTACAAAAGACTGTTCTATATATCTGTGTCTCTTTTGCTGTCTTGCCTATAGGGTTATCGTTACCATATTTCTAAATTCCATATATATGTGTTAGTATACTGTATTGGTGGTTTTTTTTTTCTGGCTTACTTCACTCTGTATAATCGGCTCCAGTTTCATCTACCTCATTCTGCAGGAAGCTATGGTAGGGAGCACGATGGAGCATCTTGACGCAGTCTCTAGATTCTTGGATGCTGTTTGTCCCCAATGTTCACACTTCTGTGAAAAGGCAAAAGTATCCTGATGCAGAAACATTCCTTTCTTGGCTCCAGGATTACATACACACACACATACACACACACACACACACACACACACGTGTGTGTATATATATATATATATATATACCCCCCCAAAAAACTGAAATCTAATCTCTTTAACACCTAAAATTCCAAAGGGAATCCTCCAATCACATCTTGAGAAAGTTAACCTCACTAAATTCACAGAATGAAAGAGGAAGCATTCAGGTTTAGTCCCCATAGTAAGTCTGTGCCACCCTGACCACTGCCAGGACACCACCTCTGTATGCCCAGCCCATGCTTGACTCTCTCTCTTTGAGGGAGAGTCTCCTAAATTGTCTGCAACAGCCTGTGATTAAATTCTGGAACCATCCTCATGAAGTTGAACAAATAACTTGTTTTTCTCTGAGCCTCAGTTTTCCCTTTGGTGAGAGGCTGGTTTAGGAGGACAGAAGGTCAAGTGCCTGTGGAATAGACAGTAGCGATTCGTCTGTCAAGTCCAACACACACTTTGGAGAGGAGTGGTAACCTAAGACAGCCTCCTGAAGGAGCTGAGTGGTCTGTCTATAGACGCACACACCTGCATTTCAACCCAGATTTGGCTGTGTGATCTTGGCACCTTATCAAATTTACCTAGCCTCAGTTTCCTCAGCTGGAGCATAGAGATGAAAACATAACTACACCTCATAATTGTTGTGAGTATTCAATGAACTAATGTGAAAACAGGGCCTGACACAGGAAGCAGTCACGGAAGGGATTCTAAGAGTATGATCATAGAACACTGAATGTGAGGCTAAGAAGTTTGGTATATTTCATAGAGACACGTTTCTGGCCTTCAACATATATATTAAGGACCAAGCTCTGTAATCAATAAAAGGACCACAGAGATGGGTTGGGTCTCATTCCTTTTCTGAAGGTACTCCAGTTTGTCAAAGAAGCACAGGCATGAGAATATAACTATAAGAAGAGGTATATGTATGTGATGCTAGAAATTTTGTAACTGTGTCAAGCATACCAACATTTCTTTTACAGGTACAGACATTCCCAGAAGGAAAAAAGAGAGAAAAATGAGTCAAAAAAAGTATCTGATGAAATCATGGCTGAAAACTTCCCAAAGCCAAAGAAAGAAGTGGAATCCCACATATAGAAAGCAAAGAGAATCCTAAACAAGATGAATGCAGAGAGACTCACATTAAGACATGTCATAATGAAAACGGCAAATATTAATGATATAGACAGAATTCTAAAGGCAGCAAGAGAAAAACAATGAGTCACATAAAATAGCCATAATCAACAAGACTGATAACAAGTGAGTGTTGACAAGGATGTGGAGAAATTGAACCCTGTTACATTCCTGGTGGAAACCTAAAATGGTTCAGCCACTTTGGAAGTTTCTAAAAAAATTTCTAAAAAATTTGGAAGTGTCTAAATACAGTGTTATAATTTGACCCAGAAACTCCATTCCTTCAGACATACAACACAAAAATGAAACCATATGTTCAAGAAAAAATGTGTATGCAAATGTTTATAGCAGCACTGCTAAAAATACTAAAGGGTAGAAACACTGAAATGTTCATCAAGTGATGAATAGATGGGTAGATGAAATGTAGTCTATTTGCACAGTGGAATACTATTTAGCAATATAAAGGAATCAAGTTCTGATACATTCTACAATATTGAAGAACCTTATGCAGGTCAGGAAGCAACAGTTAGAACTGGACATGGAACAACAGACTGGTTCCAAATAGGAAAAGGAGTACGTCAAGGCTATATATTGTCACCCTGCTTATTTAACCTATAGGCAGAGTGCATCATGAGAAACGCTGGGCTGGATGAAGCACAAGCTGGAATGATGATTTCCAGGAGAAATATCAATAATCACAGATATGCAGATGATACCACCCTTATGGCAGAAATTGAAGAAGAATTAAAGAGCCTCTTGATAAAAGTGAAAGAGGAAAGTTAAAAAGTTGGCTTAAAGCTCAACTTTCAGAAAACTAAGATTATGGCATCTGGTCNAAAGTGAAAGAGGAAAGTTAAAAAGTTGGCTTAAAGCTCAACTTTCAGAAAACTAAGATCATGGCATCTGGTCCTCCCATCACTTCATGGGAAATAGATGGGGAAACAGTGGAAACAGTGTCAGACTTTATTTTGGGGGGCTCCAAAATCACTGCAGATGGTGATTGCAGCAATGAAATTAAAAGATGCTTACTCTTGGGAGGAAAGTTATGCCCAACCTAGATAGAATATTCAAAAGCAGAGACATTACTTTGCCAACAAAGTTCTGTCTACTCAAGGCTATGGTTTTTCCAGTGGTCATGTATGGATGTGAGAGTTGGACTGTGAAGAAAGCTGAGTGCTGAACAATTGATGCTTTTGAACTGTGGTGTTGGAGAAGACTCTTGAGCGTCCCTTGGAATGCAAGGAGATTCAACTGGTCCATCTTAAAGGAGATCAGTCCTGAGTGTTCATTGGAAGGACTGATGTGAAGCTGAACCTCTAATACTTTGGCCACCTGATGTGAAGAGCTGACTCACTGGAAAAGACCCTGATGCTGGGAAAGATTGAAGGCAGGAGGAGAGGGAAATGACAGAGGATGAGATAGTTGAATGGCATCACCAACTCAATGGAGATGAGTTTGGGTAAACTCTGGGAGTTGGTGATGGACAGGGAGACCTGGCGTGCTGCAATTCATGGGGTCGCCCAGCATTGGACATGATTGAGTGACTGAAGTGAAGTGAACTGAATATATGATTCCATTTATACAAAATATCCAGAATAGGTGAAGTGGGACAGAAAAAAGTAAGTAATTTCCTGTTCAGTCACTAAGTCATGTCCAACTCTTTGCTATTCCATGGACTGCACCATGCCAAACTGCCCTGTCCTTTACTATCTCTTAGAGGTTTCTCAGACTCTTCTCCATGGGCTTCCCTGGTGGCTCAGTCAGTAAAGAATCCACTTTCAATGTGAGAGACTTGGGTTCAATCCCTTGGTTGGGAAGACCCCCTGGAGGAGGGCATGGCAACACACTCCAGTATTATTGCCTGGAGAATCCCCATGGACAGAGGAGCCTGGTGGGATACCGTCCATGGAGTCACATAGAGCTGGACATGACTGACTGACTAAGCACCTGTCCGCAGAGTCAGTGATGCCATCTCATCCTCTGTCGCCCCCTTCTCCTCCTGCCTCAACCTTTCCCAGCATCAAGGTCTTTTCCAATGAGTCAGTTCTTCACATCGGGTATTGGAGCTTCAGCTTCAGCATCTGTCCTTCCAATGAATATTTAGAGTTGATTTCCTTTAGGATTGACTGGTTTTATCTCCCAAAGTTAGGGATAAGTGCATTGGGAGGAAAAAGGAAGTTACTGATGAAAACTTACAGTGTATGGGTTTCTTTCTTAAGTGACAAAAATATTTTTAATTGATTGTGGTGACTGCTGTTTATGCATATAATGAAGAGCAATTGAATTGTGTACATGGTTGAATTACATAGTACATAAATTCTATCTCAAGAAAACTATTTGGTTAAAAATAAAACTAATATCAGACACATAGACCAAGGGAAGAAAAATAAGTTAATATTTATTGAGCACTTACTATGTGATGAGTGCTGTCATACACACACACACACACACACACACACACACACACACACACACACAC
>SJYW01002056.1:29972-69422 GCA_006410735.1 Raphicerus campestris | reverse complement strand
AGGACAGTGAGAAACTTAGCTGGAGTGAAGATGCTCTATGGAGTGAGGAAGATGCATTTATGGCCAAAAAATTCTTCTGACCATCTATGCACTCCACCAAGAAACCAAGACATTGACGTCCACCCCCAGGAGGTTGATCCAACCTCTGCTCTTTTCCCCCAGACCCTGCCTCACTCCTGCAGTCTGCAGTGTCAACTGCCTTCCATGCTTCATCCCTCCAGTCACTCAAGATTCTCCTTCCCCAAGAAGGGCTCAGTTTCCCCCACTCCTCTGCATTCATGTGGCTCCATCCCCTCTCTCCTGAACCACCCTCCATACTCCTCCTTTGTCCCCTCCTCTGCCCCAACTCCACTCAGATTTCCAGAGAGAATTTTCTGAAACATGCATAAGGTAAGGAGTCCTCAGACCCAGGGTTCAAATNTGTGGCTCCATCCCCTCTCTCCTGAATCACCCTCCATACTCCTCCTTTGTCCCCTCCTCTGCCCCGACTCCACTCAGATTTCCAGAGAGAATTTTCTGAAACATGCACAAGGTAAGGAGTCCTCAGATCCAGGGTTCAAATCCCTGCTCCCACCATGTATCTTTGAGAAAGAACTTTAGAGCTCTGAACTGCCTCTCTGAAAAATCAAAGTTCCTAGAGAACTGCCTTCAGTGGGTCCATGAGGATTCACATAAAGGGCTCAGAGTTTACCTCTGAGTAAAAATAAATAATATTTAAATGTAGTTATCACAGAAGGAGATGGTGCTCCTTCTGATTGGTTTTCTGCCATCCTGTATCACAGGTCACCAGTTGGCCCCATTCTAAACTCATGGTCTCTGACCTCGGTGGAGTACTTAGTCCCTCTAGTAGCCACACAACACTGTTCCTCCTACCCCCAGGAGGCTGATCCAACCTCCATTCTCTTCTCCTGCCCCTGCCTCACGCCTTCCTACAGTCTACCTTCCTACCTCCGGCTTGGTGGAATAGCTGTGATCCTTGAGACTGGTCTCTTCCAATTCCTCTGATAGGTGAACAGAATTCTGTTTCCTCTGGTCTCACAGAGAATGATTCACACACAGGTGTTGAGCAAACATCACACACATCACTGAGTGCATCCAATTCATATTTATGCCTCCCCCAGAGCCTCCCCTTAAGATTAGCACCAGCCCAAGACACAGCAGCTGAGACAAAACATACCCAGAGCACAATTTCTCAAGCTCCCACTACTCATGATATCATTTCTTGGCTGTCCTTCTCATTGTACAATGCTTAGCAGCATCCTTAGTCTGAACCTAACAGAAGCCAGGAGCATCCCTCCCCCACAATGAGTCATAACAATCAGAAATTATCAAGGCATATTAATTTCTAATCTACATGCTTTCTTCTCTGCAATCATCTCTGTGTTTTTTCAGCTTAACTCTATTGAGGGTTTCAATGGCTAAGTCGAAGATCTCTCTCAGTAAATGTCACATTGCGCTTGAAAATATGTGGGTTACTTTCTAATATCTTTTGATACTAATTTCTAACATAATTCCACGGTAATAAGAGAACAGACTCTATGATTTCAGTACGTTTAGACCATGAGATTTTTGCACCCTGTTTTATGTTCCTGGATATGTTCCAATGTCTCCTAGATTATAGTCTATGGGAACTTGAGTAGAATTTGTATCCTACTGTTGTGTGAAAATTGTATGCATCTTAATTATGTTGAATTGGCTCATGGCGCTTTTCAGCTCTACTATACCCTTCTACTTTTCTAGATATCAACTCTATTAATTTTTGAGAGTTTGATATTGAAACTCCAACCAAAAATCTTAATTTATTTACTTAAAAAGTAATTGTAACAAATAGCATAACTGAAGAATCCCCCTGCAATTCAGGAGACCCAGGTTTGATCCCTAGGTCAGGAAGATCCCCTGGAGAAGGGAATGGCAACCCACTCCAGTAATCTTGCCTGGAGAATCCCATGGAGAGAGGAGCCTAGCAGGCTACAGTCCATGGGGTTGCAAAGAGTCAGACATGACTGAGTGACTAACACTGCTTCCTGAAACTTTGTTCTGTGTTCCAAGTCTCCTGTAATTGTCTTATCATGCTTTCATAATTAAAAATAAATAAATAGAATTTTAAAAATTATCAAGATATATCCAAATGTCCAGTGTCAGGCAGAATCGCCCTGGGGTGAGAACTGCTGACCTAGAAGCTGCAAAGGGCATCTAGGCTAAGCATAAGCTAGGGACCCAGATGGGCAAACAGGAATGATTCCCAGGATCCTCCCAAAGCTACAGTCCTCTATTACTACTCTTCTATCTGGCCCTGACCTCATTCCCAGGCTGAGCAGTGCTACCAACAGCTGTAGAATTCTGTTTTCCTACCCTCTCCCTCCTCTGCTTGAGGGAGGTCCTTCTTGGCTTGAGTTGCCTCTTCCAAGAAACAATCAGCAGGGAAGGAGAGAAGAAGCTCTCCTGCTTGTTGCTGTCAGCAGCATCCACAGGCAGGTGTGGGGACAGATATAAGTTCTGGAACTGATACACCGTGCTTCTGTGCTTTATCCCTGCTGCAGGCTCCAGGAGACTCTTCCCAAGAGCCCCTTCATGAAACCAACCTGGATGTGCAGTCTTCAAGGTCTGGAGATGCTGGAGGAACCTCAGGGGGCCTTCTGGGATCTGCAGTGTCTACTGCCTCCTCTACCTACCCGTTCAAAGTGAAGACTCCTGGTTACCTCTCTCTGACCTCAGCCTTTACTGAGGGTAGAGAAGCTCCCAGTCTTGAGGGAGACAGAGCTGGGTACAGATGGCTTCAACCGCTTGGGGTCAAGGTACTGTCAGAGGGAAAGCAGGAACCCAGAATGGGAATCCAGGGCTGTCCTCTTGGGTAAGTGCAGTTGGAAGGCTTCCCAGAATAAGGGTAATTTGGAGTTGAGTCTTGGAGAGTGGTTTTCTCTTGGGGTCAGAGTGTAAAGAATATGCATGCAATGAGGGAGACCCAGTTTCAGTCCCTGAGTTGGGAAGATCCCCTGGAGGAGGAAATGACAAGCCACTCCAGTATTCTTCCTGGGGAAATCCCATGGACAGGGGAACCTGCCTGACTATAGTCCACAGGGTCGCAAAGAGTTGATACGACTGAGCAACTAATACCTTACTCTTGGGCAACATAGGTGCACTGTCTTCTAGCCAAACTGGAAAACCTCACCTTCTTCCTGATCAAGTTCTACAGTTTCCCCATTGCCCTGCTGATTCAACTGGGAAGTCTGATGTTAGCATAAGCCACCTTGGGATAAAACATAATAATTTGATCCTTCAGTTTTTGCCCATGGTTCCTGACAGTCAGCTTAGGAGTATCATTTTTATGCTGGTTGCTGATGAAATGATAAGGGCTTACAGGCTGCTGGGTAGCTACAGGATGTATCTGGTCTCCAGGATACCAAGACAAGATTTAAAAGGTTGGAACATTCAGCCCCACTCCCTAGATCCCTAGGAGAGAAGAGGGGATGTAGATTGATTTAAGCATCAGTGCCAGTGACTTAATCAATCAGGGCTCTGTGCTGATTCCTTTACAGAAAATCCCCAAATGGGGCTTCCAGGTTGATGAGCATATGGAGCTGCTGGTAAATGGGGTGCATCCAGGGAGGGCAAGGAAGCTCCTTATTCCTCCCCTCATAATTTTCCCTTCATTTCTCTTCCATTTGTCTGTTCCTGAGTTGTATCTTTTATAATAAACTGGTAATAGGAATTTAAAGCACTTTTCTGAATTCTATGAGTTATTTTAGCAACGTGTAGGATGTGAAAGGGCAGGGATGGATTGCGGAAACATCCAATTTTCTAGTCAAGGAATACTGGCAGCCAAAGTGGGAGCAGTCTTGTGGGGCTGAGCCCTTCACCTGTGAGTTCTGACATCAGTTGCAGGTTGTGAGTGTCCTAACTGAATTGCAGGACACTATTAGTGTACAGAGAGGGGGAGAATTGACCTCCTTTCCTATAGAAAAAAACCATACACGTAATGTCATAAATGCTCAGCAGTGTTGTCTTCTCAGCCTTGAAATCAGCCTCAGTTCTGGCCACTCAGCTCATCTTGGATGACCTCACCTATCCCCCCTCCCTCCTCTCCCCATCACTCCCTGCATATCCTCATACCAAACTCTGCCCTCAGCAGCCTACCCCCTCACAGCAGCCAGAAAGGGCTCTCTGCATGCAATAATCTGATCATGCTGCTTGTGTCTGAAACCAACTCCTTGGTATTCAAGCTGAACATAGACCTCTGCTATGACTCATATGACTCCACTATCGTTTTCCCTGGTGGCAGAGTGGTAAAGAACATGCCTGCCAATGCAAGAGATGAGGGTTCAATCCATGAGTCAGGAAGATCCCCTGGAGAAGGAAATGGCAACCCACCCCAGTAATCTTGCCTGGAAGATCCCATGGACAGAGGAGCCTGGTGGGCTACAGTCTATGGGGTTGCAAAAGAGTCTGACACAACTTAACGACTAAACAGCAACAACAATAACATGATTCATTAATTACATGTTTAGGTACAGACCCAATAGAACACGAATGTATTATCCATTAGAGGATATGTACTAGATGTTCATAAGAATACCATTCATAGGAATCCCAAAGTGGAAACAACCCAAATGTTTATGAGTATGTTTACTTCATGCAGTATCTTTCAGTTATTTAATCTATGTATTATAGAAATATTTAAAGTACCCTAGAGTCGGAGATGACTGAAGCGACTTAGCAGCAGCAGCAGCAGCAGCAGCAGCATTGCCAATGGAACAAACTCTTCAGGTGGCTTTCATGATCTTGCATGCTCTTGACCTTTCCATCTGTGTGCCTACACATTCCAGAAAGCCCCTAGCCACCTTCAGCTCTCCAGGGTTCACCAGACATAATATTGTCCCCAAATGCACTATGAATCTGTCCCCCTGAACTTTTACACGTGTTATGCCTTCTTAGAAGCCCCTCTTTCACCTGCCTATCTTTTCTGGACCACACTTCCTTACCCTTCAGGTCTTGCTTTAAGCATGAACCCCTCTGTTGTTGTCGTTCAGTTACTAAGTTGTGTCCGACTCTTTGTGACCCCATAGACCGCAGCATGCCAAGCCTCCCTGTCTCTCACCAATCCTGAAGTTTGCCCAAATTCATGTCCATTGACTCAGTGATGCTAGCCAACCACCTCATCTTCTGCCACCCTCTTTCCCTTTTGCCCTCAATCTTTCCCAGCATCAGGGTCTTTTCTAATGTGTCAGCTGTTTATAGCGGGTGACCAAAGTGTTGGAGCTTCAGCTTCAGCATCAGTCCCTCCAATGAGTAACCCCCTCTAGAAGGCTTCAAAGCCACATGCTGGTCTTTGACCTGCACTTAGCTCTCACAGTTCCCTAGGATTCCCTCATCATACCGCTGACCATATATATATATATATTTTAACCACCACACACCTGTAAAGCAGTGACTCCCCCATTCTGTCCCACTTTTCAGCTCCTTGAAACCACCAATTTGTTTTCTGTCCTTCTGATTTCACCTGTCCCAGACACTTCACATAAATGGATTCACACAATATGTGCCCTGTTGTGTCTGGCTTCCTTTACTATTCATTCATGTTGCATCTTGTATCAGGACATTATGGTTTTTGTGCTTTTTTTTGCGGGGGGTGGCTGAATTATGCTGCATTATATGAACATTCCATATATTGTTTATCCACCAATCCATTAATGGACATTTGTTGTTAACCCTTTGAGATTTCCTTTTTTTTTTTTTTGGTATAAATTCATGTATGCATTTAGGAGAATGCTNATTTTAACCACCACACACCTGTAAAGCAGTGACTCCCCCATTCTGTCCCACTTTTCAGCTCCTTGAAACCACCAATTTGTTTTCTGTCCTTCTGATTTCACCTGTCCCAGACACTTCACATAAATGGATTCACACAATATGTGCCCTGTTGTGTCTGGCTTCCTTTACTATTCATTCATGTTGCATCTTGTATCAGGACATTATGGTTTTTGTGCTTTTTTTNAATCGGATGCTCCCCACCCCACCTGTACCTGTTTCTAACTCCTGTGTGCTTAAATATTGCTCTGTAACCACTGTTCAGGGTTCGTTCCTCCTCGGAGGTGACTGAACCCCGGCGCGCCGGCCTAATAAATCCTCCTGCTGTTTGCATCGAATCCGAGTCTCAGTGATCTTTTGAGCGACAAATCTTAGGAAAAGACTGTAAGGTCTAACAGGAGCCTCAGCTGTTGGCTCATGATGTGGCTGAAGGTTAAATGGGGTAATAATTGTTAAGAGGTTAGCTCATTGTGGATTGCATAGAACAGAGGTCACTGTACCACTCTAAGGTCTTTCCCAGTGGCTCAGCAGTGCAAAAGACACAAGAGACTCAGATTCATCCCTGGGTCAAGAAGATCCCCTGGAGGAGGGCATGGCAGCCCACTCCAGTATTCCTGCTGGGAAAATCTCATGAACGGAGGATCCTGGAGGGTTATGGTCCATGGGGTCAGAAAGAGTTGGACATGACTAAAGTGCCTGAGCATACGTGCACGCTCGCACGGACCACTCTAACTTAGTCAACTTATGCAGATGCTGATGGGAGGAGAGAGTCTGTCATATTTAACCTAGATCAGTGATCCTCAACTGGGGGAAGTTTCTACTCCTGCTCAAGGGGTGTTATTCAAGATATTTTTGCCCCTTACAACTGGAGATAGGAGGAATGCAATTGGCATTCAGTGGGTCAAAGCCAGGTGTTCAACGCTGTACGATAANCAACTGGGGGAAGTTTCTACTCCTGCTCAAGGGGTGTTATTCAAGATATTTTTGCCCCTTACAACTGGAGATAGGAGGAATGCAATTGGCATTCAGTGGGTCAAAGCCAGGTGTTCAACGCTGTACGATAATATATAATACAGTCTGCACGACAAACAAAAATATGATCCAGCATCAAATGTCAGTAGTGCCAGGATGAGAACCACTAGGCACAACCCCAAAGAGGAGAGGAACAGGGACGGGATCCCTGAAGAAGAGGAGGCAACTTAAGTGAGGTGAAGCTGCAGGCTAGAAGCTTCCAAGCAGGAGACAGCAGGTGCAAAGGACCAAAGTGTTAAACGCTCAGTTGTGTCTGACTCTTGTGACCCTATGGACTGTATAGCCTGCCAGGCCCCTCTGTCCATGGAATTCTCCAGGCAAAAACATTGGAGCAAGTAGCCATTCCCTTCTCCAGGGGATCTTCCTGACCTAGGGATTGAACCCAGGTCTCCTGCATTGCAGGCAGATTCTTTACCTTCTGGGCCAAGGCACAGAAATGTATGTCCCTTGGCTAAATCACAGCTAATAAGTTGCAGAACTTGAACTGAAACCCAGGTGTGTTTTCAGAGCCTTTAATCTTTTACTATTTATTTTAAAATCAAACCCTAGAAGTGCCTAGGCTGTTTATTTTCATTTTATGTCTTTTATCTCTATCTTAATTAAGGAATAATTGACAAAATTGTGTATAACTAAGATGTAAGGCTTGAAGTTTTGATACACTTATACATTCTGAAATAATTGCTACAATCAAGCTAATTAATGTAAGACTCTTTATTTTGATAATATCACTAAGAGTTCCCACAAATAAGAATGTTTGTCCATATAACATGTCAGCTATGGATTTAATCCCTTTTTCCTCTTTTTCTCACTTAATCCTTATAACAATCTTAAGGAATTAGAAAAATTAGTCCCATGTAATAGATAGGGAAACTAGGCTCAGCATGGTTAAGTGAGATGTATCTTCAGGGATGGGTTTGAAAGAGCAGTGAGGTAATCTGTTTCCTTCCCACTGTTGATGCCCCTATTTCTGGCTTTAGCACTGCCTAAGCATGGACAATCAGACCCAAGTCTCTGAATTCATCCTCCTCGGCATCTCCCAGCAGCCCCTGCAGAGGCAGGTGCTCTTCAGCCTGTCCTTCATTCTGTATTTGAGTGGATGTCTGGGAAATCTTCTCACCATCCTGGCCATCATCTTGGACCCTCACCTCCACAGCCCCATGTATTTCTTCCTCAGCAACTTGTCTCTTCTTGACATCTGCTTTACCTCCACCACCATCCCCAAGATGCTGATGAACCATCTGTGTGGGCTCACCACCATCTCCTTCTCAGCTTGCCTGGCCCAGATGTATTTCTTCATTGCCTTTGGGGCAGCCAACAGTATGCTTCTCTCATCCATGGCTTACGACCGCTACCTGGCCATCTGCAGCCCATTGCACTACATGACAATCATGAGTGTCCTTACGTGTACTTTGCTGGTGGTGATACCCTGGATCTCAGCCAACCTCATCTCCATGGTCCACACTCTCCTGATGTCCCACTTGTCCTTTTGCACCAATAGGATCCCACACTTCTTCTGTGATATCAATGCCTTAATCAAGCTCTCCTGCTCTGACACCCAAGTCAATGAGATGCTGGTGTTGGTCCTTGGGGGCCCAGTGGTTCTCATCTCTTTTGTGTGCATCATGGCCTCCTACACACCCATTGCTGTGACTGTGTGGAAGGTGCCTTCTGCCCAGGGCAGATGGAAAGCATTCTCCACGTGTGGCTCTCACCTTTGTGTTGTCTGTCTCTTCTATGGGACTATCATCGGGGTCTACTTCAACCCTGCATCCACACACACCACCCAGAGGGACATGGCAGCCACGGTGATGTACACCATGGTCACCCCCATGCTGAACCCCTTCATCTACAGCCTGAGGAACAGAGATCTGAAGGGGGCCCTCAAGAAGCTTCTTTTCCACAAGAATCCCTTTGCCCAGCCTCTTTAAAGAATCTTTTTAGACCTAATTGCTTTTGAAATAAACTAAATATGGAAGTAGTGACAGATTTTATTTTCTTGGCCTCCAAAATCACATCAGACAGTGCAGCCATGAAATTAAAAGATGCTTCCCCCTTGGAAGGAAAGCTATGACAAACCCAGACAGTGTACAAAAAAGCAGACATCACTTCCCGTAGTCATGTACAGATGTGAAAGCTGGACCATAAGTAAGGCTGAGAACCAAAGAATTGATGCTTTTGAATTGTGGTGCTGGAAGAGACTCTTGAGAGTCCCATGGACAGCAACAAATCAAACCAGTCACTCCTAAAGGAAATCGACCCTGAATATTCATTGGAAAGATTGATGCTGAAGCTGAAGCTCCAATATTTTGGCCACCTTATGCAAAGAGCTGACTCATTGGAAAAGACCCTGATGCTGGGAAAGGTTGAAGGCAAAAGGAGAAAGGGGCAGCACAGGATGAGATGCTTGGATAGCATGACTAACTCAATGGTCATGAATTTGAGCAAACTCCAGGAGAGAATGGAGGACAGATGAGCCTGGAGTGCTGTAGTGTTGCAAAGAGTTGGACACAACTTAGTGACTGAACAACAATGCTTCCCAATATTACAATGTTTTTCTTTTAAAGATAGAAAAAATATATTTTTATTCATGTAAGTACTTTACTGAATACATTTGACATATAACATTGTATAAATTTAAAGTGTATAAAGCATTACTTCGACATATTTATATATAGCAATATGACTTCACTGCAGTGATATTTCCCACTTCTGTCACATTAAACAATTTTCCTTTCTCTTAACTGGTTGGGATAAATCAGTTTTAGTTTTTCAGCAAGTTTTATGATTGTAATACAATATCGCTGTCTATACTATTCACTATATTCTGACTTATTTACTATTCATTGAAATTTTGTACCCTTAAAAACACCAGTCTTACTACTCCACTCTTCCATTTCCTGGTAACTACCATTCTGGTCTTTACATGTTTGATTATTTTTTTAGCTTCCAGATGTAAGTGATATATGTTCCCACGTGGTACTTGTCTTTCTCTTTTTTACTTATCTCACTTCAGTTCAGTCTCTCAGTCATGTCCAGCTCTTTACGACCCCATGGACTGCAGCAAACCAGGCTTTCCTGTCCATCACCAATTCCCAGAGCTTTCTAAAACCTGTGTCCATCAAGTCAGTGTTGCCATCCAGCCATCTCATCCTCTGATGCCCCTTTCTCCTTTTGCCTTCAATCTTTCCCAGCATCAGGGTATTTTCCAATGAGCCAGCTCTTTGCATCAGGTGGCCAAAGTACTGGAGCTTCAGCTTTAGCATCAGTCCTTCCAATGAACACTCAGGACTGATTTCCTTTAGGATGGACTGGTTGGATCTCCTTGCAGTACAAGGGACTCTCAAGAGTCTTCTCCAACACCACAATTCAAAAGCATCAATTCTTTGGCACTCAGCCTTCTTTACAGTCCAACTCACATCTGTACATGACCATTGGAAAAACCATAGCTTTTACTATTGGACCTTTGTTGGCAAAGTAATGCCTCTGCTTTTTAATATATTTTCTAAGTTTGTCATAGCTTTTCTTCCAAGGAGCAAGCATCTTTTAATTTCATGGCTGCAGTCACCATCTGCAGTGACTTTGGAGCTCAAGAAAATAAAGTCTGTCACTATTTCCATTATTTCCCCACCGATTTGCCATGAAGTGATGGGACCAGATCTTAGTTCTTTGAATGTTGAATTTTGAGCCAACTTTTTCACTCTTCTCTTTTACCTTCATCAAGAGGCTCTTTAGTTCCTCTTCACTTTCTACCGTTAGGGTGGTGTCATTTGCATACCTGAGATTATTGATATCACTCCCAGCAGTCTTGATTCCAGCTTGTGCTTCATCCAGCCCAGCATTTTGCAAGATGTACTCTGCATATAAGTTAAACAAGCAGGGTGACAATATACAGTCTTGACATACTCCTTTCCCAATTTGGAACCAGTCCACTGTTCCATGTCTGCTTCTAACTGTTGCTTCTTGACCTGCATACAGATTTCTCCGGAGGCAGGTCAAGTGGTTTGGTATTCTGATCTCTTTAACAATTTCCCACAGCTTGTTGTGATCCACACAGCCAAAAGCTTTAGCATAGTCAATAAAGCAGAAGTAGATGTTTTTCTAGAATTCTCTTGCTTTTTCTATGGTCCAACAGATGTTGGCAATTTGATCTGTGGTTTCCTCTGCCTTTTCTAAATCCAGCTTGAACATCTGGACGTTCTCAGTTCATGTATTATTGAAACCTAGCTTGGGTAATTTTGAGCATTATTCCACTAGCACATGAGATGAGGGCAATTGTGAGGTAGTTTGAACATTCTTTGGCATTGCTCCTCTCTGGGATTAGAACGTAAATTGACATTTTCCAGTCCCGTAGCCACTGTTGAGTTTTCCAAATTTGCTGGCATGTTGAGTGCAGCACTTTCACAGCATCACCTTTTAGGATTTGAAAGAGCTCAGCTGGAATTCAAATACCTCCACTGGCTATGTTCGTAGTGATGCTCCCTAAGGCCCACTTGACTTCACACTCCAGGATGCCTGGCTCTAGGTGACTGATCACACCATCGTGGCTATCTGGGTCATTAAGATATTTTTTCATATGTGTGTGTGTGTGCTCAGTGATTTCAGTCATGTCTAACTCTTTGCAACCCTGTGGACTATAGCTTGCCAGNACTCTGATGCTGGGAGGGATTGGGGGCAGGAGGAGAAGGGGATGACCGAGGATGAGATGGCTGGATGGCATCACTGACTCAATGGACATGAGTCTGAGTGAACTCCAGGAGATGGTGATGGACAGGGAGGCCTGGCATGCTGCAATTCATGGGGTCGCAAAGAGTCAGACATGACTGAGTGATTGAACTGAACTGTTATTAGTTTTTTATATTCCATGTATGAATGAAATTGTATGGTATTTGTCTTTCTCCAGCTGATTTATTTCACTTAGCATAGTACCCTCAACATCCATCCATGATGTCATAATTGGCAAGATTTCATCTTTTACCAGCTTCCCCAGTTGCTCAGTGGTGAAGAATCTGCCTGCCAATGTAGTCAATACAGGAGATAAGAGTTCAGTCCCTGGGTTTGGAAGATCCTCTGGAGAAGGAAATGGCAACCACTCCACTATTCTTGCCTGATTATCTTGCATAATACCCTCAACATCCATCCATGATGGCATAAANGGTGAAGAATCTGCCTGCCAATGTAGTCAATACAGGAGATAAGAGTTCAGTCCCTGGGTTTGGAAGATCCTCTGGAGAAGGAAATGGCAACCACTCCAATATTCTTGCCTGATTATCTTGCATAATACCCTCAACATCCATCCATGATGGCATAAATGGCAGGATTTCACCTTTTAAGGATTTTATATATATATACATATACATATATATATACATGTTGAAGGTCATATGCTAAGTGAAATAAGTCAGCAGGAGAAAAACAAATACCATACAATTTCACTCATACATGAAGTATAAAAAATAATAAACAAAGATGCCAAATAAATGGACAAACCAAATCAAACAAAAACAAACACGTAGATACGGAAAACAGAGTAGATGTTGTCAGACGGGAAATAGTGAGAAGGGAAAATTGGGTAAAGGGGTCAACTGTCTGTTGATGGATAACAGCTACTTTAAAAATTGAATTATAGTCGATGTGAAACATTATATTAATGTAGGTTACAGGTGTGCAATATAGTAATTTACAATTTTTAAATGTTATACCCATTTATTCTCATTATAAAATGTTGACTGTATTCCTTATGCTGTACAGCATACCCTTATGTTTATTTTATACATAACAGTTTGTATCTCTTCCTTCCCTGCTCCTGAATTGTTCCTCCCCAAGGAGGCACATGAGTTAAGTATTCACGTAACCAGTAGTTTGTTCTCTACAACTAAGTTGAAGAAACTAAATTTTTGGTGATGAGCACACTGTCAAGGGTCTACTCTACAGAATAGACACACAATTTTGTACAAATGAAACATATAATGTTATAAATCAATGTGACCTCAATAAAAATGAATTTTTTAAAAAGGTAACATAAACATTGTAACAAAACAAAACACACACACAAACCAAGCAACCAATTCTTCATGGCTGAATAGCTTGGCCAAGTTATTTAACGTTTCTATGCCTTTGTTTCTTAAACTTGGAAAACTGGAGGCCATGAACACCTAACTCATGCAATTATTGTGAGAATTAATGATTCACATATACACTTGTTTATATATTAATAATTATAATATAAGAAGGTTATTAAGATCAGAGTGAGTACTTTCTAAATCAGACAGTATGAACTACTATGCTACCATACTATTATAGTACACAAATAACATACTATAAACGTTTTACTACCATTAAAGTTAAGTTAGAGAGGCCTGGCGTGCTGTGATTCATGGGGTCGCAAAGAGTCAGACACGACTGAGCAACTGAACTGAACTGAACTGAAAGTTAAGTTAGAAAACGAAAATAATTTTTAGAAATAACATTATCTTGTACAGAAATAGACATGTAAAACAGTAGAACAGCATGTCATGAAACAGCTCCATGTTTAAATAAATTTGCTATATTAAAAAGGGTGGCATTGCAAATCAATGGGTTATTTATTAAACTATGCTGAGATAATGTTAGCCATTAAAAATAAACTTTATCACAATAGCTAAAATCTGGAATCCTGATAACACTAAATGCTAGCAAGGATGTGGAACAACAGGATCTCTCATTCACTGCTGGGAATGTGAAAAACTACAGTCATTTAGAAGGACAGGTTGACTGTGTCTTACAAAACTAAACATACTCTTGCTATGCAATCCAGCAATCACACTCCTTAGTATTTACCCAAATACTCATTTAGGTTCACACTAAAACCTACGCATGGATGTTTACACAGGTTTCTTCATAATTGTCAAAACTTGAAGGAACCAAGATATCCTTGAGTGGGTGAATAGATAAATACTGTGCAACATCCAGACAAGAGACTATTATTAAGTGCAAGAAACCCAAACAAACAAACAAAAGTGATCTATCAAGCCATAAAGCAATGGAAGAGCCTTTATTGCACACAACAAAATGAAAGGAGCCCATCTCAAAGGGCTACCTACTGTTTAATTCCAGCTGAATGACATGGTAGGAAAAGCAAACCCATGGAGAGAATAAAAAGATCTGTGGTTGCCAGAGGTTAGCAGTGACATATGGATGAATAGGCAGAACACAGAGGATCCTTAGGGCAGTGAAAATACTCCACATGGTATAATACTGATGAATGCACCTCATTAAACATTTGTTGAAATCCAGAGAAAGTATGAGAATGAAGGACACTGTAAACTATGAACTTTGGTCATGATGGTGTACCAACGTATGTTCAACGATTGTAATAAATGTACCACTCAGGTGGAGGATGTTGATAATGGGAGCCCCTGTACATGTTGGGGGTGGGGCGACAGACAGTATATGGGAAATCTCTGTGCTTTCCTCTCAATTTTGCTGTGAACCTAAAACCATTCTAAAAAAAAAATAAAGTCTTAAAAATAAGTTGAAACCAAATCTGAAATGTTTGCAACATATTTTTTGTAGATTAAAGTTTGAGAGCTTGGCAAACTTCTGTGTAAAGATCAGATGGTAAATATTTTCAACTTTGCAGGTCACATATCTGTCACAACTACTTAACTCTGCTATTGTGGCACACACCAGTCACAGCCAATATGTCAACAAATTGTCATGACCACGTTCCAATAAAACTTTATTCATAAAAACAGGCAGTGGACCCACATACTGCAGTTTTTAACCCTTGAACCTTCAGTATAAAACTATTAGAAGAGACCAAGTGGAAGGTTTCTGACAGGAACCATATTAAGGCACAAGAAATAGAAGGCAAAGGAAAAAGTTTAGTAGGCAAAATGAGTATTTAGAATCTCTAAGGTGGGAGGGGGTTCAGGATAGGGAACCCATGTACACCCATGGCTGATTCATGGCAATGTATGGCAAAACCACTACAATACTGCAAAGTAATTAGCCTCCAATTAAAATGAATAAATTTATTTTAAAAAGTCTCTAATAATATGCCTGCAAACCAGTAAGAACAAAACAATCTTTAAAAAAATAGAGAAAAACTTTTGAATAGGCAATCAAAAAAGGAAACCCATATGGTTAATAAACAATGGAGATTTTTCAAAAGAATGAAATTAGAACATTCTCTAACAACACAACAAAAATAAACTGAAAATAGGTTAAATACCTTAGGTAAGACCAGGTACTATAAAACTCTTATAGGAAAACATAGGCAGAATATTCTTTGACATAAATTGCAGCAGTATCTTTCTGGATCCACCTTCTAGAGTAATGAAAATAAAAACAAACTTAAACAAATATAGCCTAATTAAACTTAAAAGCATTGCACAGCAAAAGAAGCCATAAACAAGATGAAAAGACAAACCGCAGGATGGGAGATAATATTTGCAAAAGATGCAGCCAACAAAGGATTAATCTCCAAAATATACAAACAGCTCATGTAGCTCAACAGCAAAAGAAAGAAAGACAGAAAGAAAGAAAGTAAGAAAGAAAGAAAAAGAAAAAAAATCAAAAAGTGGGTAGAATATCTAAATAGACATTTCTCCAAAGAAGACATAGAGAAGGCCAAAATAAATAAAACATGAAAAGATGCTCAGCTCTGCTAATTATTAGAGAATTGCAAATCAAATCTACAATGAAGTATCACCTCACACTAGTCAGAATTTCCATCATTAAAGTCTACAAGCAATGAATACTATAGAGAATGTGGAGAGAAGGGAACCTTCCTACACCATTGATGAGAATGTAAATTGTGACAGTCAATACAGAGAACAGTATGTAAGTTCTTTTTTTTTTTTTTTAAATACAGTTACCATCTGATCCAGCAATCCCACTTCTAGGTATATACTCAGAGAAAACCATAATTCAAAAAATACAGGCACCCCAATGTTCATTGCAGCATTTATAGCCAAGACATGGAAACAAGCTAAATGTACAACGACAGATGAATTAAGAAAGTGTGGTACATATACATGATGGAATTTCAGCCATAAAACTGAGCGAAATATTGCCATTTGCAGCAACATGGATGCAACTAGAAATTATCATATTAAGTGAAGTCAGACAGAGAAAGACAAATATTGTATGATATTGCTTATTTGTGGGCTTTAAAATATGATACATAGCTCCCCAGATGGCACAGTGGTAAAGAATCTGCCTGCCACTACAGGTGACGCAGGAGATGTGATGACAATGAGATGGTTGGATGGCATCACCAACTTGGTGGACATAGGTTTGAGCAAGCTCTGAGAGTTGGTGATGGACAGGGAAGCCTGGCGTGCTGCAGTCCATGAGGTCACAAAGAGTCAGACATGACTGAGCTGCACTGAGCTGAAAAAGTGATGCAAATGAACTTATTTACAAAACAGAAACAGACTCATAGACTTAGAAAACCAATTTATGGTTACCAAAGGGGAAAGGTGTGGTGGCAGAATAAACTAGGAAGTTGGGATTAACAAATGCATGCCACTGTTTACCCTAGAGAAGGAAATGACACCCCACTCCAGTATTCTTGCCTGGAGAGTCCTATGGACAGAGGAGCCAAGAGAATCCCATAGACAGAAGACAGTCCAAGGGTCACACAGAGTAGGACACGACTGAAGTGACTTAGCACACCACACCACTATTTATATAATAATCAATAAGGAGCCACTGTATAGCACGGGGGACTCTACTCAATACTCTGCAATAACCTTGTGGGAAAAGAATCTAAAAAGAATAGATATATGTATTGATATATGTACTGAGTTAGTCACTCAGTCGTGTCTGACTCGGCGACCCCATGGGCTGTAGCTGGAGTGAATTGCCATTCCCTTCTCCAGGGGATCTTCCCAACCCAGGGACCGAACTTGGGTCTCCTGCATTGCGGGCAGATTCTTTACTGTCTGAGCCACCAGAGAAACCTTGATATGTGTATATGTATAACTAAATCACTTTGCTGTACACCTGAAAATAACACAACATTGTAAATCAGTATACTCCAACATGAAAAAAGTGGAGATTTTTCAACCCCAGTAGCAATTAGGGACAAGCAGTTTTAAGTGACAGTTAGAGGTCGCTTGACTGCTTGACAGCCATATTAGCAAAATTAAGTTTCACAGCATCAAGCATTGGTGAGGGTGGGGGCAATAGATCTTCTGACACATGGATGAGAGTGTAAACTAGCACAGTCACTTGGAAGTTTAACTTGACTATTCTTCTTAAATTTAAGATTCATGTTTCTTATGACATGATTATCTGACTACTTGGTTTGTATTTGAATTAGATAGTGCCTCATTGTAGCAGAAGATATGTACTGTATTGTTCCTAATAATGGAGAAAAATTAGAAGCAAGCTGAGATCTCTAACAGTTGAATGTATACTGCCTGTATTTGTGAAACCATTTTATTAAATTGATTTTTATAAAAATGAGGTGTTTCTATAGCAGTGGTTCTCACCTACAGGTGATTTTGTTCCCGAGGTGACATTTGGCAATATCTAGACACAATTTTGTGAAGACTGGAGTGGCATCTAGAAATCAAGGATGCTAATCTTACCAGGTGGCACTAGTGGTAAAGAACTCAGTTGCCAAAGCAGGAGATGCAAGAGACATGGGCTTGATCCTGGGTCAAGAAGATCCCCTGGAGGAGGAAATGGCATCACACTCCTGTATCTTGCCTGGAAAGTTCCATGGATGGAGGAACCTGGCAGACTATGGTCCATGGGGCTACAGAAAGTTGGATATGGCTGAGCACACAGAATACAGTATAGCCACACCACAAAAGATGATCCATCAGCCCCCAGTCTCCACACTGCCAAGGTCAAGAAACTTTGAGCTACATAAACTAACACAAATATCACTCCAAAATATTGAGTAAGAAGGTTACAGAAAGGTACCTACAGAACAATCAGCCCTATGTTAAACACACAGTATGAAAAACAGTCTGGGGGTTCATCAAAAAATTAAATCCAGAATCACTATATGACCCAGCAATTTCACTACTAGGAATATACCCCCAAAGAAATAAAAATAATTCAATCAAATACTTGTACACAAATATCCATAGAAACACTAGTCACACAGCCAAAAGGCAGAAACAACCTAAATATCATCAGTGTGTGAATGAATACACAAAATGTGGTCAAACCACACAATGGAATATTACTCAGCTATGAAAAGGAATGAGGTACTGATGCTTACTACACGATGGGTGAATCTCAAAAATATGCTGTGAAAAAGCCAGACCCTATAGGCTACATATTGTATGATTCCATTTATTTGAGATGTCTGGCAGAGACAAATTCATAAGACAAAAAAGCAGATTGGTGTCTTCCACTAATCTGGGGCTAATGAGCTGGGGGAGGAGGACTGTCAATGGGATGGGATCTCCCACTTTGGGAACTGATAAAAATGTTCTAGAACTAGATAAAGATGATGGTTACACAACATTGTTAATGTGCTAAGTGCTACTGAATGGTTCATTTTAAAATGGTTAACTTTATGCTGTGTGAATTTCACTACAGGAATAAAACAAAATCAAAAAGCACGACAAAACCCCACGACACTACTATATCATGGGCTTGTGTTTGTTCAAATGCCCCATGCATACAGAGGTCTGTAAGTATGTCCAACACAGTCATCATAGTCATCTCATGACTGGCCATTGCATGACTTTGAGCCTGACTTATAGCATTTCAATTATTTGATAAGAAGAAACAAATATTTGCTTGATAATTAAAATTTATCAAGGCATTTAATTGGGAAAATAACCTGGAAGGGAAAGAATGAAGCTGGAAAGGCACATTGGGTAGTTTTCTCAGTCCCAGTGGGCAGTGAAAAGGCTGCTTTTCTCCCAAAGTCAGAAGCCAGGACCCCAAATCCCCCAACTGCAGGGCATTAGACTCTGCTGGAGTCTCTGAGAAGCACAGGTAATCAACTTACCCCTGGAATACAGGGAGGGAGGGAAAGTGAGGACAGAGTCTCCCTAGGGTTGTCCTATGCCTCACAGGGTTCCCCGGAGTCCTGGCACACCTGTAGCTGAGGCGGAGGCAGGGACAATGGTACCACAGTGAGAGGAGGCAACTGGCAGAGAGTAAAGGCAGCATAAATGATGGAAGACAGGCTCAGGTAAACCCCCCTTGAGCGGCTGGCATGCTCAGGCCGGCAGGCTCCTTGCCTTGCAGCCCTCCCTGGCAGGGAAACACCACGCCGGGGCCTCTTGCTGGAGTGAAGCAAATGTTGGAGTGCGGCAGAGGAAACCGCAGAACCTGGAGCTCCAGGTGGGTCGCTATCACTCGCTCTCACTTGAGCAGGACAGACCTAAGGAGCCAACACCTGCTACAGACTCAGAGAAGCCACCCTGTTTAGACAACTCTCTGTGCAATCTGAGTCAATCGGGAGGGGACAGCAGTCAAGGCTCCACTTCCTAGTTTCAAGATAACGTGATGATTGCTTTGCAGAACAGGTGAGAACACACATGCAGAGAGAATAGAGCTACCACCCCAAGTTGGCTTTCCTGGTGGTTTAGACAGTAAAGAATCCTCCAGCAAAGCAGGAGACCAGAGTTTGATCCCTGGGTCAAGAAGATCTGCTGGAGAGGGGAATGGCTACCTACTCCAGTATTCTTGCCTGGAGAATCCTGTGGACAGAGGAGCCTGGCAGGCTACAGTCCATGGGATCGCAAAGAGTCAGACATGACTGAGAGACTAACACACACACCCCAAGCTACCCAGAACGCCTGCCTGAATTTTAACCTCTTTCCTCTTTCTGTCCTGGCCAAAAACCAGAGGTAAAAGGAATATGGGGAAGTAGAGAAAAGAAATAGACAAGAGAATTTAGGAGTGAGGGGCTCCAGTCACCTCCCAGGGGTGTAAAGTGTTAGGGAGCCACGAGGGTAGACAGGTTCTCTGATGGTAAGGAGTCAAGGATGAAAACAGGGAGAGAAAAGGGAAGCAGGAGGTGGCTGAGATGGGAGGGAGGGTGCAGAGAGGGGAACCTAAACAGCTTCAGGAGAAGAGAGAGCCAGGATGGGGCAGACAGGTAAGACAAGATGGAGACAGTACACCTAACCTGTGTTTCTCAAACAGGGGCAGTTCTCCCCAGGGGACACTTGACAAAGTGTGATGATACTTCTGATCATCACAACTGGGAGATGCTACTGCATCTAGAGGGTGACAGGGATGCTGCTCAACATCCTCTAATGCCTCTAATGCCCAGGAAGTCCCACAGCCCCAGCCACAAAAAATTATCAGCCCCTAAAGTTCCTACTGCTGAAGTTGGAAAACCTGCAGTGGTACATGAGCACAGGATTTGTCCATGTGTGGATTTTTTCCCCCAAGTTTCTGGGTGGAACCCCACTATGAGTTCCTCTAAGTGTCATATAGCTGGATTGCACACACTGTCTCTCCAGGGTTGCTCAGCTTACTTATAAGAAACCCACTAGGTGTACTCCTGGTGGATCAATGCAGGAGATTTCAGTCTACCTCCCTGCTTTCCTGGTCCCATGCCACGGTTCTGTGTGTATCTATTTTAATTTTTAAAAAAATCAATAGACTTTAGTTTTTAAAGTAATTTTAGGTTTAGTTAAGTCGCTCAGTCGTGTCCCACTTTTTGTGACCCCATGGACTGTAGCCCACCAGGCTCTTCCATCCATGGGATTCTTCAGGCAAGAATACTGGAGTGGGTTGCCATTTCCTTCTCCAGGGGATCTTCCCAACCGAGAGATAGAACCCTAGTCTCCCACATTGGAGGCAGACGCTTTAACCTCTGAGCCACCAGGGAAGTCCCAGGAAAGCCATAGTGTTTAGCAAATAGTGCAAAAGATTACCATGAACTCTCTATCTCCCTGCACAGAGATTTCCTTATTATTAACATTCTGCATTGATAAGGTAACTGTATTACAGTTGCTAACCCAATACTGACACATTATTACTAACTAAANGAAAGGATGATCCAGCACCAAATACTGAGAAAACTTGCACTGATGTTGGAGAGCTTGGAGAAGTTGAGAGCACAGCCCACTTGATTTTGGTCTCACCTATTCAGCCTCTTCTTGGAGGCTCATGTTTCCAAGTCACTAACCTTGACTCACCCCTCTAGGATCTCACAGTGCCGGGACTGAGTGATCCTGGGGACCTATTGCAGATGCTGACCGAGCATGAGGGAAAGAAACAAGCGACTCCAAGGGAGGGAGGCCAAGAAACTCTGGAAACCAGTCATGCTGGGGAATGCAGCCTCCATTCATCCAGCATCTGGTTCCCTTTTGTTTTTGTTTTGTTCTCAACCTATCAGTATGGATGTGAGAGTTGGACTGTGAAGAGGGCTGAGCGCCAAAGAATTGATGCTTTTGAACTGTGGAGTTGGAGAATACTCTTGAGAGTCCCTTGGACTGCAAGGAGATCCAACTGGTCCATCTTAAAGAAGATCAGCCCTGGGATTTCTTTGGAAGGAAGAATACTAAAGCTGAAACTCCAGTACTTTGGCCACCTTATGCAAAGAGTTGACTCATTGGAAAAGATTCTGATGCTGGGAGGAATTGGGGGGCAGGAGGAGAAGAGGACAACAGAGAATGAGGTGGCTGGATGGCATCACTGACTCGATGGACGTGAGTCTGAGTGAACTCCGGGAGTTGGTGATGGACAGGGAGGCCTGGCGTGCTGCGATTCATGGGGTCGCAAAGAGTCAGACACGACTGAGCGACTGAACTGAACCTATCAGAGCTTGAGCAAGTATATGAGCCCACTTAAGAGGGTGCTTAATACTCCCCCTCCCTATTTTGTATTGTGATAAAATACACATACACAACTTAGTGACTAAACAACAGCAACAAGAAGTACATATAACAAAATTTACCATCTTAGCCATTTTATAGCATGCGATTCAGTGACATTCAGTGCATTCGTGATGTACAAGCACCATCTATCTAGTTCCAGAGCCTTCTCAGCACCCCCAAAGGAAACCCCAAATCCATTAGCAGTCACTGCAATTTATTCCCTTCCCCTGGCAACCACTGACATGCCTTAAATCCCTATGTTAATGTTCACAGAAGCACTATTATTTATAGTGAAAATGTGCAAACAGCCAAATGTCCATCAGTGGGTGAATAAATCAATGAAATGTGATCTGTTGATACAATGGAACATCACTCAGCCATAAAGAGGAATGAAGTTATGACAATGTTACCACACAGATGAACCTAGGGGGGAAAAAAAACCAAAAACAATGCTGAGGGAAAGAAGCCAGGCCCCGAAGGCCACAGAGTGTATGATTATATTTAGATGATTTGTCCAGAGCAGGCAAATCCATAGAGACAGAAAAGGGATTAGTGGTTCACTGCCATTTAAACTTGACATAGCCTCTTGACATAGCCTAATAAAAAAAGCATTTAAAATAGTTATCCATAAAGATACAATGAATACCCATAAAATTAAGGTTATTTACTGATCACAGACCATATACATTTGCTCACTGAGGGTACTGAGTTAGTTATCATATGAAGTATCTACTGTCTTCCAGGTCACAGAAAGATCTACTGGAGAAGGACATGGCTTCATGCCCTTCTCGTATTCTTGCCTGAGAATTCCATGGACAGAGGAGCCTGGTAGGCTATAGTTCATGGGGTTGCAAAAGACTAGGACACAACTGAGGGACTAACACTTTTCACTGTTTTCCAGGTCACAGTCCAAGAATAACTCTTTGAGTTTGGTAGGGGGAAATGGAGGTACAGAGAGGTGAAGATCCTTGCTCAAGTTTACAGCAGGCTGAGTAGGGGTTCGAACTCAGGTTGGCTGACTCCCTCATTCTTTTGTCAGATGGCTATGTTGCATTGCTCAAAACATACACATGCACATCACAGGATCTGGAAAACAACTAGAACGTTATTTCTACAGTCTCTTGCCTCAGATTTCTTGCATGGGTAACTCTAGAGGAAGAATCTCATTGATTCATACTAAATTAGAGATGCCCTTGGTTCAAAGTGTTGTAGACATGGGGTGGGTAGGTCTTGTGGTGTCAGAAGCTCTGGGAAGAACAAGATTTATCACAAGGGAGTAAGTAGCCAAGGCTGTAACCTCTGGTAAAGGAATATTTTCACTTTCAGAGATAACCTAGATGTATCAGTTCAGTTCATTTCAGTTGCTCAGTCATGTCTGACTCTTTGCTACCCCATGAATTGTAGCACGCCAGGCCTCCCTGTCCATCACCAACCCCCGGAGTTCACTCAAACTCATGTCCATTGAGTCAGTGATGCCATCCAGCCACCTCATCCTCTGTTGTTCCCTTCTCCTCCTGCCCCCCAATTCCTCCCAGCATCAGGGTCTTTTCCAATGAGTCAACTCTTTGCATCAGGTGGCCAAAGTATTGGACTTTCAGCTTCAGGATCAGTTCTTCCAATGAATACCCAANTCCCTTCTCCTCCTGCCCCCAATCCCTCCCAGCATCAGGGTCTTTTCCAATGAGTCAACTCTTTGCATCAGGTGGCCAAAGTATTGGACTTTCAGCTTCAGCATCAGTCCTTCCAATGAATACCCAGGACTGATCTTTAGGATGGGAAATGTATAAACTTTGGAGGCAGCCAGCCATGGGTCATGACTTAACTCTACCATGTTTCACAGCTCACCTCGAACAAGTTGCTTGGCATTTATGCACCCCAACATTCTCAATGAATATTCTCAAGATATTCAAAATGGGGTAATGAAATCAACACCTCCCCCACCACACTGGTAAGAGGATTAAATCATAGGTGGCACAGAGTAGGAGGGCCTCCCTGGTGGCTCAGTTGGTAAAGAATCTGTCTGCAATGCAGATTTGATCTCCTGCAATGAGTTTGATTCCTGTGTTGGAAAGATCCCTTGGCAAAGGGAATGGTTACCCACTCCAGTATTCTGGCCTAGAGAATTCAATGGACAGAGGACAGAGGAACTTAGCAAGCTACAGTCCATGGGGTCGCAAAGAGTCAGACATTACTGAGCAACTTTCACTTCACAGAGTAGGAACTCAGCCAATGTCACCTGTCATTTATCAGGAGCAGCCCCTGGGGTAGAGCCAGGAGTGATGGAAGCTGACAACCTTCCTCCATCCAATAGCTGACCTCTCCACATCACACCTCACTTCAGGAACAGCCTTCATGCAAGGAGCCAACATCTCGGCAGTGACTGAATTCATCCTCATCGGCTTCTCCACCTTCCCCCACCTTCAGCTCATGTTCTTCCTGCTCTTCCTGCTGANGAGGGAGGTCATTAGCTTCCATCATTCCTGACTCTGTCCAAGGGGCTGCTTCTGACAAATGACAAATGACACTGGCTGAGTTCCTACTCTGCACCTCCTACAATGTAATCCTCTTATCAATGTAGTGGGGGAGATGTTGTTTTATCAACGATTCTGATCATTTAAAGCATAAGCACTGAAAATATTAGGTCAGGAAAGCCAAGCAACTTGTTCAAGGTGAAGCTGTCAAAATGGCAGAATAAATACTTGAACCCATGGCTGTCTGTCTCCAAAGACTATACCCCTCTCTCCCTCTGGTTACTTCCAAAAAATATAATGTTCCTTCACTAAAGTTTGCAGCCATTGTCCAATTCCTCCCTTCTGATAAATCTTGTTCTTCTCAAAGTTTCAGATACCAGAGGACCTACTTACCCCATGTCTACAACACTTTGGACCACTGTGCATCTCTAATTTAACATGAATCAATCAGATTCTTCCTCTGGAGTTATCCATGCAAGGAATCTGAAATAAGAGACTGTGTAGGAATAACGTTCTTGTTGTTTTCCAGATCCCATGAGGTACATCTGTACCTTCTGAGACAATGCAACATAGCCATCAAGGAAAGCAATGAGAGAGTCTGGGAGTTTGAGTCCCTGCCCTGCCCACTGTGTAAACTTGAGCAAGTACGTCACCTCTTTGTACCTCCATTTTTCTCTACCTGCCTCTAAGATTCTTTGTGGGAAATAAATGTGCTATTCTTGGGCTGTGACCTGAAAAACAGTAGGTACTACCTATGGTAATTAACTCAGTACACTCAGTGAGCAAATGTATATGGTCTATGCTCAGTAAATAACCTACTTGGTGACTCAGTAGTAAAGAAGTCACCTGCAGTGTAGGAGACACAGGTTCAATCCCTGCATCAGGAAGATCCTCTGAAGAAGGAAATGGCAACCCACTCCAAGATTCTTGCTTGGAAAATCCCCTGAACAGAGGAACCTAGCAGGCTACAGTCCACGGGCTCACAAAGAGTTGGACATAACTGAGCACACATGCACAGGGACAGTGTACTCAGTAAATAACTTCAATTCAATGAGATTTCAATGTGCCTTTATAAATAACCATTTTTTTGAGTGATTTTTTAAAAAGGCATTTTCAAGTTTAAATTGCAGTGAACCACTAATCTGCTTTCTGTTTCTATAGATTTGCCTGTGCCTGACATTTTAAATAATGGAAACATACACCATGTTACCTTTGAGGTCTGGTTTTTTGTTTTTGTTTTTGTTTTTCCACTCAGCATGATGTTTTTGAGCTTCATCNTTCTGTTTCTATAGATTTGCCTGTGCCTGACATTTTAAATAATGGAAACATACACCATGTTACCTTTGAGGTCTGGTTTTTTGTTTTTGTTTTTGTTTTTCCACTCAGCATGATGTTTTTGAGCTTCATCCACTTGTAGCACTGTCAGAACCTCATTCCTTTTTATGGTCAAACAATATTTCTTCATGAACATCACATTTTGTTTATTCAATCAGCTCATTGGTGTACACATCAGTTGTTTCCACTTTTCCCTTCTTGTAAATAGCACTGCTATGAACGTTCATGTGGGCATTTATAGCACAAGAGTGGTTTCCAGGAGCTGGAGGAAGGGGAGAAGGGGCAGGACTCCTAATGGGTATAGGGTTTCCTTTGGGTGTGCTGAGAAGGTTCTGGAACTAGACAGACGGTGCTCATACATCATGAACGTACTTCATGCCACTGAATTTTATGCTGTAATGTGTCTAAAATGGTAAATTGTACATTACATGCATTTTACCATGACACATGAAAAATGTGGGGGGGGTGATATACCCTCTTAAGTGGGCTCAGGTCCTAGATCAAACCCTGGCAGATTAATAATGAGGACACGAAGGGGAACCAGACACTTTGGGGATTGGAGGTTTCATTCCTCAACATCATTGGTCTCCATAGTTTTTTTGGCCTCCCTCCTTTGAAGTCAATTGCATTTCTCTGTCTCTGAATCAGCACCCGCCTGGAGGTCCCCAGAAGCCCCACTTTGCCCTGATACCCTGAGATCCTACAGGGGCAAATCAAAGTGGATGACTTGGAAACAAGAGCTTCCAAGAAGAGATTGAATGGATGAGACCCGTATCAAGTGGGCTCTGCTTACAAGCTCCCAGGTTTTCAAATGTCTAGTGCAATTTTTCTCAGTATTCTATGACAAATTATTCTTTGTTATGAGATGGAGGCCATTCTGTGCACTATATGGTGTTTAGAAGCATCCCTGGCCTCTACTATCTGAATGCCAGTAATCTATGCTCAGTGGTAACTACCAAAAATGTCGTTATTAGATATTGCCAATGTGAGCTTCACTGCTGGATCAAACAGTAAAGAATCTGCCTGCAATGCAGGAGACCTGGGCTCTATCCCTGGGTCAGGAAGATCCCCTGGAGAAGGGAATGGCAACACACTCCAATATTCTTGCCTGAAGAATTCCATGGACAGAGAAATCTGGTGGGCTACAGTCCATGGGGTCTCAAAGAGTCAGACATGACTGAGAGACTTTCACTTTTAATGTCCCCATTGGAGGGGGCAAAATCGCCCCCAGCTGAAAACCAATGATCTAGAGAGTACAATTATATTTACTTAGCTGCTCCTTCTACCCAGATCTTGGTTTCTCCAACCAAGAACTGTTGTTCTTTTGCATCAATGTTACCTACTCTGTGCAATATTTCTGGACATCTCTTTCCAAAGCAGATTTAGTCACTCATTCCTGTGTGCTTTCCAAACAACTACCTTGAATGAGCTTAAAAGTCCTCATATCTAACTTCGTCATGATTTTCATTATAATGTACCATGCTGGATACACAACTATCTCTGGCACTGGATTTTGAACTCTTGATGAGAATACTTCCCCTTAATTGGATGTGGTTCCTGTGCTCATGCAATTCTTATTAAATTTGTTCCTCAATATTGTGAGATCCCTGCTATGATCCCTGTTTTACAGAAGTGGCAACTGCATCTGTAGAGAACACATCACTTGTCCAAGAGAGCATGGCTCCTGAGTGGGGGAACCAGGATCTGAATCTAAATCTGTATCTGAATGACCCTAAAGCCTATCTTTCCCTAACCTCTCTGTTACATTCACCATTTACTGGTGGCTGTTAGTGAATGTCAAAGCCACTTTCAGGACCAGAGAAATGTCAGCTTCACCATACCAGGCTATTCACACATTCCCCCTCCATATTAATTAGATCACAAAAATCATACACATAAAGAAGGAAGGTGGGAACTATGGGAAGACTAGAGTTCACCAAGTCCTGGGAATGTGGCCCAGGGCTGCATATACACCTTCTCAGAGGATGGGGATGCAGAACTCAGCTAAGCTTGATACCTCTTCATTCTAGGAAAAGGCAAAACTATGGAGACAGTAAAAAGATTGGTGCTTGTCAAGGACTCAGTGGAAGAGAAGAAGAGACAAATAGATGGAACTCAAGGGAGTTTTTAAGGTGGTGAAACAGTTTTGTATAGTTCAGTTCAGTTCAGTCGCTCAGTCGTGTCCAACTGTTTGTGATCCCATGAACTGCAGCACACCAGGCCTCCCTGTCCATCACCAACTCCCGGAGTTTACTCAGACTCATCTCCATTGAGTCGGTGATGCCATCCAACTATCTCGTCCTCTGTCGTCCCCTTCTCCCCCTGCCCTCAATCTTTCCCAGCATCAGAGTTTTTTCCAGTGAGTCAGCTCTTCACATCAAGTGGCCAAATTATTGGAGTTTCAGCTTCAAAATCAGTCCTTCCAATGAACACTCAAGACTGATCTCCTTTAGGATAGACTGGTTGGATTTCCTTGCAGTCCAAGGGACTCTCAAGAGTCTTCTCCAACACCACAATTCAAAAGCATCAATTCTTCAGTGCTCAGCTTTCTTTATAGTCCAACACTCACATCTATACATGACTACTAGAAAAACCATACCCTTGGCTAGACAGACCTTTGTTGACAAAGTAATGTCTCTGCTTTTTAATATGCTGTCTAGGTCGGTCATAACTTTCCTTCCAAGGAGTTAGCATCTTTTAATTTCATGTCTGCAATCACCATCTGCAGTGATTTTGGAGCCCCCCAAAATAAAGTCCGCACTGTTTCCACTGTTTATAGATACTATATATTGCATACATGATACAGGGCATTTGTCAAAACTCATAGGCTGTGCAGCACCAACAGTGAACTCTAATGTAAACTGTGGGCTTTGATTATAATAATATGTCAATATTGGTTCAGCAACTGTAACACAGTTACTCACTAATGCAGGATGTTAATAACAGGGGAAGCTGAGTGCAGGGAGAGAGAGGGTATATGGAAATCCTCTGCACTGTCTGCTTGTGCATGCCTGCTCAATTGCTTCAACTGTGTCCAACTCTGTGATTCCCATGGACTGCAGCCAGATTACTCTGTCCATGGGGATTCTCCAGGCAAGAATACTGGAGTGGGTTGCCATGCCCTCCTCCAGGGGATCTTTCCAACCTGGGGACTGATCCCACCTCACCTGTTTTTCCTGCATTACAGGTGGATTCTTTACTCACTGAGCCATCTGGAAAGCTCACTGCTCAGTTTTCTGTAAACATAAAACTGCTCTAAGAGGTAGAGACTCCTGATTTTTTTTTTAAGTAAAATAAGAAGCCTTAGAACCACAATGGGTGTAGGTTCAGGATTGCAAAGAGGTGGACTGAAGGCCCCAGTTATTGACCAACCAAGAGAACAACTAGTGGCTTCTCTGCAGTTGAACTGAACAGCCCCAAAGAAGGAGTGTGACCTGGCTCTGTGGCACTTGGAGGAACTCACAGAGGGGCCAGTCCCCACCCATAACTCAGTGGTCAAACCCGCCTATGGCCAAATCCTATCTACACATATCATGGCAGTAGGGTTTTCCAACTTTAACATCAGGGACTTTCAGTTCAGTCACTCAGCCATGTCCGACTCTTTGCAGCCTCATGGACTGCAGCACGCCAGGCCTACCTGTCCATCACAACTCCCAGAGTTACTCAAACTCATCTCCATTGAGTCACAGATACCATCCAACCATCTCATCCTCTGTTGTCCCCTTCTCCTCCTGCCCTCAATCTTTCCTAGCATCAGGGTCCTTTCCAATGAAACAGGGACTTTAGGAGCTGATAATTTTGTGTGTGTGTGTGTGGTTAGAGGCTGCCCTGTGCATTATAAGATACTGAGCAGCATCTCTGTGCCTCTCTATATGCCAGTAGCATCTCCCAGTTGTGACAATCAGAAGTATCCTCACACATTGTCAAGTGTCCCCTAAGGGAGGTAACGGTCTCTGGTGGAGGACCACAGATTAGGTGTGTTATCTCCATCTTGCTTTATCTGTCTGCCCTCATCCTCTCTCTTCTCATGAAGCTGTTTAGGTTCCCCTCTCTGCATCCTCCTTCCCACCTGAACTACCTGCTGCCTCCCTATTTTCATCCTTGACTCCTTACCATCAATGCACCTGTCCACCCTGGTGTCTCCCTGATACTTAATACCCTTGGTGAGGGGGTGACAGGGGCCTCTCCATCCTGAATCTTCTTGACTGGCTCTTTTCTCTGCCTCTCCCCAATCCTTTTACTACTGGATTGGCCAGGACAGTGAGGGGAGTTAGGTTAAAAGTCAGACAGGTGCTCTGTGTGACTTAAAGTGGTAGCTCTTCTCTCTCTGCATCCCAGTTTTCTTACCCATCCTGCAAAGTAATCATCACATCCATTACCTTGACGGTGGGAAGGGTAGAGCCCTACCTACTGCCCCAATTCATAGATTCAACTTTCACAAAAAGTTTTATAAACACAAAGGCTCTCCTTGTCTGTGACAGTTGCTGGTTCCCCAGGTCTCTCTTGACCAAGTGGAAGGGAGGGAAGGTGACTCACCTGGGACTCCAGGCTCTGCAACTGCTTCTGTCTCACTCCAGCTGGAGGCTTTGGTTTGATGTTCTCCAGCAGGTAAGGGCTGGATGAGTGAGGGCTGCAAGGCAAGGAACCTGCCACTATGAGTAGACTGATGGTTGGGGGAGGGGGGCTACCTGAGCCTCACCTCCATTATTTATCCTGCCTCAGCTCCCTGCCTGCTGCTTTCTCTCACGGTGATCCCCTGGCCTCTGTCTCTGCTGCTGCTAAAGGGATGCAGGACCCTTGGGAACAGTGCAATGCATTGGGCAATCTCAGTGAGACTGTCATCACCCTTTGTCCCTCCTTCTCTGCCTACCAGGGGTAAGCCAATTACCTGAGCTTCTCAGGGGCTCAAGAAGGGTCTAATACTTCACAAATTTGGAATTTGGAGCCCTGGCTCCTAGCAGTGGCAGAAAACCAGCCTTGCCATTGTTCACTGGGGCTGCCTGGCTTGACTCTCCACTTTCTTTCTTGCCCATTCAGGGAATTTGCTCAATTAATGCCTTTTAAAAAATTCTATAAAACACTTATCCTACAATTAAAAAAATAAAGTAGCAAAAAAATTTTAAATACAAATTTTTAATAAGCACAAAACATGTTTCTTCTTATTAAATTGAAATGCTGCAAACCAGACTAAAAGTCAAACGATGGCCAGCCATAAGATCACAATGAGAAATTTAATGGACATTGCTACACACCTTTGTATGCATGTAGCAAGTGAGTAACACAAGCTCTTAAAGTCAGAGTATTATTGTGGGGTTCTGTTGTGAGTTTTTTGGTTTTGTTTTTCTTTTTAAGGTGAAATTTATATAACTTAAAATTCACCACTGTAAAGTGAACAGTTCTGTTTCATTTAGCACATTCACAATGTTATTTAACTACCATCTCTACTCAGTGCTTGAACATTTTCATCACTTCAAGAACTGGGAGATCCTATCCCATTATCAGTCTTCCTACCCTGAGCCCCTGGCAACCACTAATCTCCTTTTTTACTCTGTGGGTTTTCCTGATTTGGGCATGTCATGAAAATGGAGAATGATACAATATGTACGTAGCCTTTGGGATCTTGTTTTTTTTCATTCAGTGTAATATTTTCAGGATTCATCCATCATGTAGCATGCATTAGTGCTTCATTCCTTTTTGTAGCTAAGTAATATTCCACTATGTGGATGGATCATATTTTGCTTAGTCATTCACCTACTGATGGGCATTTGGACTGTTTCTGCTATCGGGACTATTCATACTATTCTGTATGAATAGTGCTGCTCTGGTTATTTGTATGCAGATATTTAATTGAATTCATTTCTTTGAGGTGTGTTCCTAGGAGTAAAAGTGCTGAGTCATAAAGTAATTCCATATTTAATTTTTTGGTGGACCACCAAACTAGTTTTCATACTATGTATTTTAACACAAATCTGATTGTTTTGTAAGTACCTTGCTGTAACTTGGCTTATTTGCTCTCATTTGGAGTGATATTCATCTTAGTTTATTATAGACTGATGTTTCTCAACCTTGGCAGTGTTTCTCCACACCCTCACCAATGTTCAATGTTGTGAAAGTTAATTTTGCCAATAAGGTTGCCAAGTTGGCTCCCACTGGCACTTTAGTTTGCATTTCCCTAATTACTATGGAAATTATAGTTCAAAAGCATCATTTCTGTAAAAAATAATTTATTATTTTAATTGGAGGGTAATTACAATACTGCAGTGGTTTTTGACATACATTGACATAAATCAGCCATGGGTGTACATATGTTCCCCATCCTAAACCCCCCTCCCACCCCCCCTTCCCATTCCATCCCTCTGGGTCATCCCAGTGCACCAGCCCTGAGCACCCTGTCTCATGCATCAAACTTCGACTAGCAATCTATTTCACATATGATAATATACATGTTTCAATGCTATTCTCTCAAATCATCCCACCCTTGCCTTCTCCCACAGAGTCCAAAAGTCTATTCTTTACATCTGTGTCTCTTTTGTTGTCTTGCATATAAGGTCATCATTACCATCTCTCTAAATTCCATATATACACATTAATACTCTATATTGGTGTTTTTCTTTCTGGCTTACTTTGCTATGTATAATATGTCCAGTTTCATCCATCTCATTAGAACTGATTCAAATGTATTCTTTTTAATAGTTGAGTAATATTCCATTCTGTATACATACCACAACTTTCTTATCCACTCATCTGCCAATGGACATCTAGGTTGCTTCCATGTCCTAGCTATTGTAAACAGTGCTGCAATGAACATTGGGGTACACATGTCTCTTTCACTTTTGGTTTCCTCAGAGTGTATGCCCAGAAGTGAGATTGCTGGGTCATATGGCAGTTCTACTTTCACTTTTTAAAGGAATCTCCAAACTGTTCTCCATAGTGGCTGTACTAGTTTGTATTCCCACCAGCAGTGTAAGAGGGTTCCCTTTTCTCCACACCCTCTCCAACATTTATTGTTTGTAGACTTTTGGACAACACCCGTTCTGACCAGCTTGAGATGATACCTCATTGTGGTTTTGATTTGCATTTCTCTGATAATGAATGATGTTGAGCATCTTTTCATATGTCTGTTAGCCATCTGTATGTCTTCTTTGGAAAAATTTCTGTTTAGTTCTTTGGCCCATTTTTTGATTGAAAGTTAAATCGCTCAGTCGTGTCTGACTCTTTGCAATCCTGTGGGCTGTAGCCTACCATGAGCTCCAGAAAAACATCGATTTCTGCTTTATTGACTATGCCAAAGCCTTTGACTGCGTGGATCACAATAAACTGTGGAAAATTCTGAAAGAGATGGGAATACCAGACCACCTGACCTGCCTCTGGAGAAATCTGTATGCAGGTCAGGAAGCAACAGTTAGAACTGAACATGGAACAACAGACTGGTTCCAAATAGGAAAAGGAGTACGTCAAGGATGTATATTGTCACCCTGCTTATTTAACTTATATGCAGAGTACATCATGAGACACGCTGGACTGGAAGAAACACAAGCTGGAATCAAGATTGCCAGGAAAAATATCAATAACCTCAGATATGCAGATGACACCACCCTTATGGCAGAAAGTGAAGAGGAACTAAAAAACCTCTTGATGAAAGTGAAAGAGGAGAGTGAAAAAGTTGGCTTAAAGCTCAACATTCAGAAAATGAAGATCATAGCATCCGGTTCCATCACTTCATGGGAAATAGATGGGGAAACAGTGGAAACAGTGTCAGTCTTTATTTTGGGGGGCTCAAAAATCAATGCAGATGGTGATTGCAGCCATGAAATTAAAAAAAAAAATTTGCTCCTTGGAAGAAAAGTTATGACCAACCTAGATAGCATATTGAAAAGCAGAAACATTGCTTTGCCGACTAAGGTCCGTCTATTCAAGGCTATGGTTTTTCCTGGGGTCACGTATATCTATGTCATGTGGAAGTTGGATTGTGAAGAAAGTTGAGTGCTGAAGAATTGATGCTTTTGAATTGTGGTGTTGGAGAAGACTCTTAAGAGTCCCTTGGACTGTAAGGTGATCCATCCAGTGTATTCTAAAGGAGCTCAGTCCTGGGTGTTCTNAAATATCAATAACCTCAGATATGCAGATGACACCACCCTTATGGCAGAAAGTGAAGAGGAACTAAAAAACCTCTTGATGAAAGTGAAAGAGGAGAGTGAAAAAGTTGGCTTAAAGCTCAACATTCAGAAAATGAAGATCATAGCATCCGGTTCCATCACTTCATGGGAAATAGATGGGGAAACAGTGGAAACAGTGTCAGTCTTTATTTTGGGGGGCTCAAAAATCAATGCAGATGGTGATTGCAGCCATGAAATTAAAAAAAAAAATTTGCTCCTTGGAAGAAAAGTTATGACCAACCTAGATAGCATATTGAAAAGCAGAAACATTGCTTTGCCGACTAAGGTCCGTCTAGTCAAGGCTATGGTTTTTCCTGTGGTCATGTATGAATGTGAGAGTTGGACTGTGAAGAAGGCTGAGCGCCGAAGAATTGATGCTTTTGAAGTGTGGTGTTGGAGAAGACTCTTGAGAGTCCCTTGGACTGCAAAGAGATCCAACCAGTCCATCCTAAAGGAGATCACTCCTGAGTGTTCATTGGTAGGACTGAAGCTGAAACTCCAATACATTGGCCACTTGAAGTGAAGAGCTGACTCATTGGAAAAGACCCTGATGCTGGGAAAGATTGAGAGCAGGAGGAGAAGGGGACGACAGAGTATGACATGGTTGGATGGCATCACCGACTCAATGGAGATGAATCTGAGTAAACTCCGGGAGTTGGTGATGGACAGGGAGGCCTGGTGTGCTGTGGTTCATGGGGTCACAAAGAGTTGGACACAACTGAGCTACTAAACGAAACTGATATTCCTTCTATGCCTGCTTTCTGGAGGTTTTTTTTAAAATATATATATCATAAATGGATGTTGACTTTTGTCAAAGGCTTTCTCTGCAGCTGTCAGAATCCAACAGCATATTAAAAAGATCATACATCATGATCAAGTGGGCTTTATCCCAGGGATGCTAGAATTTTGTTGAGGATTTTTGCATCTATATTCATCAGTGGTATTGGCCTGTAGTTTTCTTCTTTTGTGTGGCATCTTTGTCTGATTTTGGTATTAGGGTGATGGTGGCCTCATGGATAAGTGTGGAAGTTTATCTTCCTCTGCAATTTTCTGGAAGAGTTTGAGTAGGATAGGTGTTTTCTCTTCTCTAAATTTTTGGAAGAAGTCAGCTGTGAAGCCGTCTCCTCCTGGGCTTTGTTTGTTGGAAGATTTCTGTTTACAGTTTCAATTTCCACACTTGTGATGCCTCTGTTAAAATTTTCAAATTTGAAAAAAAAATTTTTTTTCTATTTCTTCCTGGTTCAGTTTTGGAAAGCTATACTTTTCTAAGAATTCATCCATTTCTTCCAAGTTGTCCATTTTACTGGCATATAGTTGCTGATAGTAGTCTCTTATGATCCTTTGTATTTCTGTGTTGTCCGTGGTGATTTCTCCATTTTCATTTTTAATTTTGTTGATTTGATTCTTCTCCCTTTTTCCTTGATGACTCTGGCTAATGGTTTGTCTATTTTATTTATCTTATCAAAGAACCAGCTTCTAGCTTTGTTGATTTTTTCTATGGTCTCCTTTGTTTCTTTTGCATTTATTTCTGCTTTATTTTTCTTTTTAATGACTTCTTCCCTTCTGTGAACCTTGGGATTTTTCATTTCTTCTTTTTCTAGTTGCTTTAGGTATAGAGTTAGGTTATTTATTTGATTTTTCTCTTGTTTCTTGAGATATGCTTGTATTGCTATGAACCTTCCCCTTAGCACTGCTTTTACTGAATCCCATAGGTTTTGAGTTGCTATGTTTAATTTTCATTTATTTCTATGTATATTTTGATTTCTTCTGTGATTTGTTGGTTATTCAGAAGCGTGTTGTTTAGCCTCCATATGTTTGTATTTTTAATAATTTTTTTCTTGTAGTCAACATTTAATCTTACAACATTGTGGTCAGAAAAGATGCTTGGAATGATTTCTCTCTCTCTCTCTCTCTCTCTCTCTCTTTTGATTTACCAAGCCTAGATTTATGGCCCAGGATGTGATCTATGCTGGAGAAGGTTCCGTGTGCCCTTGAGAAAAAGGTGAAATTCTTTGTTTTGGGGTGAAATGGCCTAGGGATATCAATTAGTCTAACTGGCCCATTGTATCATTTAAAGTTTGTGTTTCCTTGCTACTTTTTTATTTAGTTGATCTATTTATGGGTGTGAGGGGAGTATTAAAATTTCTCACTTCTGATTTCTCCTTCGTATTTGAATGAGATCCTTGCTGGGTATAGCAATCTGGGTTGTAGGTTTTTCTCTTTCATCACTTTAAGTATGTTGTGCCATTCCCTTCTGGCTTGAAGAGTTTCTATTGAAATTTCAGCTGTTATCCTTATGGGGATTCCCTTGTGAGTTACTTGTTGTTTTTCCCTTGCTGCTTTTAATATTTCTTCTTTGTATTTGATCTTCATTAATTTGATTAATATGTATCTTAGGGTGTTTCACCTTGTGTTTATCCTGTTTGGGACTCTCTGGGCTTATTGGACTTGGATAGCTATTTCCTTCCCCATTTTAGGGATGTTTTCAACTATTATCTCCTCAAGTATTTTCTCATGGTCTTTCTTTTAGTCTTCTTCTTCTGGGACTCCTATAATTCAAATGTTGGGGCATTTAACACTGTCCCAGAGGTCTCTGAGGTTGTCCTCATTTGTTTAAATTCTTTTTTCCTCTCTGTTTCATTTATTTCCACCATTCTATCTTCTGCCTCACTTATCCTATCTTCTGCCTCAGTTATTCTACTGTTAGTTCACTCCAGAGTGCTTTTGATCTCAGTTACTGCATTATTCATTATATATTGCCTCTTTTTTGTTTCTTCTAGGTCCTTGTTAAATTTTNGATGGTGGCCTCATGGATAAGTGTGGAAGTTTATCTTCCTCTGCAATTTTCTGGAAGAGTTTGAGTAGGATAGGTGTTTTCTCTTCTCTAAATTTTTGGAAGAAGTCAGCTGTGAAGCCGTCTCCTCCTGGGCTTTGTTTGTTGGAAGATTTCTGTTTACAGTTTCAATTTCCACACTTGTGATGCCTCTGTTAAAATTTTCAAATTTGAAAAAAAATTTTTTTTTCTATTTCTTCCTGGTTCAGTTTTGGAAAGCTATACTTTTCTAAGAATTCATCCATTTCTTCCAAGTTGTCCATTTTACTGGCATATAGTTGCTGATAGTAGTCTCTTATGATCCTTTGTATTTCTGTGTTGTCCGTGGTGATTTCTCCATTTTCATTTTTAATTTTGTTGATTTGATTCTTCTCCCTTTTTCCTTGATGACTCTGGCTAATGGTTTGTCTATTTTATTTATCTTATCAAAGAACCAGCTTCTAGCTTTGTTGATTTTTTCTATGGTCTCCTTTGTTTCTTTTGCATTTATTTCTGCTTTATTTTTCTTTTTAATGACTTCTTCCCTTCTGTGAACCTTGGGATTTTTCATTTCTTCTTTTTCTAGTTGCTTTAGGTATAGAGTTAGGTTATTTATTTGATTTTTCTCTTGTTTCTTGAGATATGCTTGTATTGCTATGAACCTTCCCCTTAGCACTGCTTTTACTGAATCCCATAGGTTTTGAGTTGCTATGTTTAATTTTCATTTATTTCTATGTATATTTTGATTTCTTCTGTGATTTGTTGGTTATTCAGAAGCGTGTTGTTTAGCCTCCATATGTTTGTATTTTTAATAATTTTTTTCTTGTAGTCAACATTTAATCTTACAACATTGTGGTCAGAAAAGATGCTTGGAATGATTTCTCTCTCTCTCTCTCTCTCTCTCTCTCTTTTGATTTACCAAGCCTAGATTTATGGCCCAGGATGTGATCTATGCTGGAGAAGGTTCCGTGTGCCCTTGAGAAAAAGGTGAAATTCTTTGTTTGGGGGTGAAATGGCCTAGGGATATCAATTAGTCTAACTGGCCCATTGTATCATTTAAAGTTTGTGTTTCCTTGCTACTTTTTTATTTAGTTGATCTATTTATGGGTGTGAGGGGAGTATTAAAATTTCTCACTTCTGATTTCTCCTTCGTATTTGAATGAGATCCTTGCTGGGTATAGCAATCTGGGTTGTAGGTTTTTCTCTTTCATCACTTTAAGTATGTTGTGCCATTCCCTTCTGGCTTGAAGAGTTTCTATTGAAATTTCAGCTGTTATCCTTATGGGGATTCCCTTGTGAGTTACTTGTTGTTTTTCCCTTGCTGCTTTTAATATTTCTTCTTTGTATTTGATCTTCATTAATTTGATTAATATGTATCTTAGGGTGTTTCACCTTGTGTTTATCCTGTTTGGGACTCTCTGGGCTTATTGGACTTGGATAGCTATTTCCTTCCCCATTTTAGGGATGTTTTCAACTATTATCTCCTCAAGTATTTTCTCATGGTCTTTCTTTTAGTCTTCTTCTTCTGGGACTCCTATAATTCAAATGTTGGGGCATTTAACACTGTCCCAGAGGTCTCTGAGGTTGTCCTCATTTGTTTAAATTCTTTTTTCCTCTCTGTTTCATTTATTTCCACTATTCTATCTTCTGCCTCACTTATCCTATCTTCTGCCTCAGTTATTCTACTGTTAGTTCACTCCAGAGTGCTTTTGATCTCAGTTACTGCATTATTCATTATATATTGCCTCTTTTTTGTTTCTTCTAGGTCCTTGTTAAATTTTTCTTGCATCTTCTCAATCCTTGTCTCCAGAATATTTATTGGTAACTTCATTTTGTTTTCAACATTTTGGATCATTTTTATTATCATTATTCTGAATTCTTTTTCAGGTAGACTCCCTATCTCCTCTTTTGTTTGGTTTCATGGGTTTTTATCATGTTCCTTTACCTGGTGAATATTTCTCGGCCTTTTCATCTTGTTTAGATTGTTGGGTTTGGGGTGGCCTTTTTGTATGCTGAAATTTTGTGGTTCCTCTTTATTGTGGAGGTTCCCCCTGTGGGTGGGGTTGGACGAGTGGCTTGTCAAGGTTTCCTGGTTAGGGAAGCTTGTGTTGGTGTTTTGGTGGGTGAAGCTGGATCTCCTCTCTGTAGAGTGCAATGAAGTGCCCAGTGGTAAGTTTTGAGATGTCTATAGGTTTGTGTGACTTTTGGCCACCCATATTTTAATGATCAGGGTTATGTTCCTGCATTATTGTAGAATTAGCTTGATATGTCTTGCTCTGAAACTTGTTGGCTCTTGGGTGGAGCTTGGTTTCAGTGTAGGTATGTAGGCTTTTGGGTGAGCTTTTGTCGATTAATGTTCCCTGGAGTCAGGAGTTCTCTGCTGTTCTCAGGATTTGGATTTAAGCCTCCTGTCTCTGGCTTTCAGTCTTATTCTTACAGTAGCCTCAAGACTTCCACATCCATACAGCACTGATAATAAAACATCTAGGTTAATGGTGAAAAGATTCTCCACATTGAAGTCCACCCAGAGAAGTTCACAGGGTTACATGGAGAAGAGAAGAGGGAGGAGGGAGATAGAGGTGACCAGGAGGAGAAGAGGGGGAATCAAAGTGGGAGAGAGCAATCCAGCCAGTAATCAGTTCCCCATGTGCTTTCCACAGTCTGGAACACTCAGAGTGGTTCAAGGAATTACACAGAGGAAAGAAGAGAGAGGAAGGAAATAGAAGTGACCAGAATGAGAAGAGGGGGAGTCAAAAGGAGAGACACAGATCTAGCCAGTAATCAGTTCCCTGAGTGATTCACAGAGTTGGGCAGAGAAGAGAAGGGGGAAGGAGGAGATAGAGGTGACCTGGGGGAGAAAAAGGAGAGTCAAAATGGAGACAGAACAATCAAGCCAGTGATCATACTCAAGTAAAAATGAGTGCTGAAGATTGGCTCCTTAAAGGTACAAAATTGATAACGAATACCAAAAAGCAAAGATTAAAAATCTACAGTAGAGGTTAGACTCTCAAAAATACAATATTAAAAAAACCACTAAAATTATT
>SJYW01002056.1:0-15673 GCA_006410735.1 Raphicerus campestris | reverse complement strand
AGAGAGAGGAAGGAAATAGAAGTGACCAGAATGAGAAGAGGGGGAGTCAAAAGGAGAGACACAGATCTAGCCAGTAATCAGTTCCCTGAGTGATTCACAGAGTTGGGCAGAGAAGAGAAGGGGGAAGGAGGAGATAGAGGTGACCTGGGGGAGAAAAAGGAGAGTCAAAATGGAGACAGAACAATCAAGCCAGTAATCATACTCAAGTAAAAATGAGTGCTGAAGATTGGCTCCTTAAAGGTACAAAATTGATAACGAATACCAAAAAGCAAAGATTAAAAATCTACAGTAGAGGTTAGACTCTCAAAAATACAATATTAAAAAAACCACTAAAATTATTATATGTATATATATATATATATATATATATATGAGACTTGCTTTAAAAATGGGGTCTATTTTTTTTTTGCAAAGTAATAGGGCATAAAAATGAAAATTTATGGAGTAGTAAAGAATTTTAAGAATAAAAAAATTAAAAGATGATAATAGTAAAATGTATCTTGGAATTACTCTGAATCTGTTGAGGGCAGTGTGGGGTCAGTTCAGTTTCAAATAGTTTCTTATTCCAGCTTATACTTCTTCTCAAGGTCTATAGGCCCCTTCCAATGCAGTCAATGCTAACTACAGAGTTTTAATCTTTTGCACCTGTCACTTCCAGATCAGCTCCCTCTTCTTTGTTTCTTTTGGATTCCTCTGTTTGCAAGAGGAACAATGTCTAATTTCTGCCTTGATACATGGGGGTGAAGGTGATCACTTATTTAGGCTCACTTGTTCAGTTGTGCTGTGAGGAGGGAGGAACACTTCAAACAAACATCCCTGGCATTTGTGGGGAGTGCTTGTTCAGTTGTTCAGTTGTGCTCACTTGTTCAGTTGTGCTGTGAGGAGGGAGGAACACTTCAAACAAACATCCCTGGCATTTGTGGGGAGTGCTTGCAGTGTCTCAGCCACAAGACACTGCCTCTGCTCACAGCGTGTGTGCTTTCCTGGTCTACACTGCTCAGGCTCCAGATTGCTGTTGGAGGGGAGGTGTTTAAAGTGGACCCTGCGTTGTGTGCACTTCCCAGGTCTAAACCACTCAAGTTCAGGTTCTTGTGTACTCCACAAAGGCACAGAGTCAGTTGGGCCTGCGTTTTGATCCCCTCCCAGGCCCGAGCAGCTCAGGCAACCAACCAGGTGGTTGGCTAGCACATTCTCCTTAGGTGCAGTGCGTCTTATCACCTCCCCGGTTCCAGCCCCTCGGTTTCCTGGGTGCGCAGCGAGAGTACCGTCTCACGTGTGCCATGTGTCTCCTCTGGAGAGCTAATCTCTGACTGCAGACCTCCTGGAGGATGTCAATTGTCCAGGATCCCAGGAAGACTTGGTTAGGTACTGGCAGCCTGCTCACAGTTTGGTGGTGGATGCATCTCTGGAGCAGAGATTGCCTCTCACCTTATGGCTCTGGCCATTGCCCGCCTGCCTCTCTGCCTCTGGTGGGGGAATGGGCCAGTCCACAGCCAGCTAGCTGTGGTATTCGCTAGCTAGCTCTCCTCTGGTATTCGCACAATCCTTTGTTCTGTGAGTGGGCTGGCAGTGCCTTAGAGCTTTTTGTGAGAAAGTTCTCTCTCTCTCTTTTATTTTTTTTCAGGCTATCCCACAGTTTGGATTGCTATCTCACTTTAGCTCCCTCAGATTGTCCTCTGGGCATTCAGGCCTGGTCCTTACCCTAAGCATGCAGCCTATGCCTCCATGTTCAGCTCCTGCTTGCTGCTGGTGGCCACGAGTGTCTGGGCTACTTCTCTTCTGGGAATTGCGGTTAGGTGCGTAATTTGTGGAATTTTTGTTTTTGTTTTTTCCCCTCCTGGTTATGTTGCCCTCTGAGATTCTAAAACTCCCCACAGACCCACCAGTGAGAGGGTTTCCTGGTGTTTGGAAACTTCTCCTTCATGACTCCCTCCCTGGGATGGGTCTCCGTCCCTAACTCTTGTCTCTCTTTTTATCTTTTATATTTTGTCCTACCTCCTTTCAAAGAGAATGGGCTACCTTTCTGGGTGCCTGGTGTCTTCTGCCAGCGTTCAGAAGTTGGGTGTGTTTTTTTGGGAATTTTCTCAGCGTTCAAATGATCTTTCAGTGAATTTGTGGGGGAGAAAGTGGTCTCCTTGTCCTATTCCTCTGCCATCTTAGGACTGCCCCCCAAAAGCATCATTTCTAAAGAAGGCTGAGTGCCAAAGAACTGATGCTTTCAAACTGTGGTACTGGAGAAGACTCTTGAGAGTCCCTTGTATACCAAGGAGATCAAACCATTCAATCCTAAAGGAAATCAACTCTGAATATTCATTGGAAGAATTGATGCTAATGCTCTAATACTTTGGTCACCTGATGTGAAGAGCAGACTCATTGAAAAAGACTCTGATTTTGGAAAAGACTGACGGCAGGAGGAGAAGGAGATGACAGGAGATGAAATGGTTAGACGGCATCACTGACTCAATGGACATGAATTTGAGCAAACTGGGAGATGGTGAAGAACAGGGAAGTCTAATGTGCTGCAGTCCATGGGGTCACAAAGAGGCAGACATGAGAAAGGGACTGAACAAAAACAACAGCAACAATTAATAGTGGGTTAAAAAATCTCTATTGTTTGTTAGGCATGTGGATTTCTTTTTTTATTTTATGCCTATTCAAAGCCTTCCCCTTTTTCAAGACTGTTTTGTTCCTATTGATTTGCAGGCATAGAATTAGAGATTCTAAATTGTGATTTTGTCTATTAATCTTTTCCCTTTGCCTTCTGTTTCTTGTGCCTTAATGCTGTTTCTGTCAGAAACACTCATCTTGGTTTCTTCTAATGCTTTTATACAATAGGTTTAGGGGTGAAAAACTGCACCATGTGGGTCCACTGCCTGTTTTTATAAAGTTTTACTGAAACCACACTCATGAAAATTCATTGCCATATTGTATATGGCTGGTTTTGTGGTATGACAGCAGAGTTGAATAGTTGTGATGGAGACAGTGTGACTAGCAGAGCTGAAAATATTTACTATCTGATCGAGGGTGGGATGATTTGAGAGAATAGCATTGAAATATGTACATTATCACATGTAAAATTGATGACCAGTGCGAGTTTGATGCAAGAAGCAGGGCACCCAAAGCTGGTGCTCTGGGACAACCCAGAGGGATAAGGTGGGGAGGGAGGTGGGAGAGGGGTTCAGGGTTTGGTGGGACATATGTATACCTATGGCCAATTCATATTGATGTATAGCAAAAACCATCACAATATTGTGACTATTCTCCCTTCCCTCATAGCTCAGTCAGTAAAGAATCTGCCTGCAATGCAGGAGACCTGGGTTCAGTTCTGGGTTGGGAAGATCCCCTGGAGAAGGAAATGGCAACCCACTGCAGTATTCTTACCTGGAAAACCCCATGGACAGAGGAACCTGGTGGGCTACAGACCATGGGATCGCAAGAGTCGGACACGACTTAGCGACTAAACCACCACCACCATCTTGCAATTAAAATAAATTAATTTTTAAAAAGAAAAAAATTGTCAACCTCTTAAAATTTATTCAACCAAAAATATTGTGCAACCATTTCAAATTTGGTTTCAACATTATTTTTTAAGATAATTTTTTTCAGAGCAGTGTTCATTTCACAGAAAAATTGAGAGGAAAGCAGAGATTTCCCATTTACCTTGTGCCCCCTCACACATAAACAGAGTCTCACATTATAAATTTCCTCTACCAGAGTGGTGCGTTTGTTGCTATCAATGAACCTAAGCTGACATAGTATCATCATCAAAGTCCATAATTTACATTATGGTTCACTTTCATTGCGTCTTCTATGGATTAACATATATAGTGAGATGTATCCATTTGTTATAGTATCATGCGGAGTATTTTCACTGCCTTAAAAATCCTCTGTGTTCTACCTAGTCATCCATCCCTCTTCCTTATCCTTTGGCAACCACTGGTCTTTTTATTGCCTCCATTGTTTAGCTTTTTCCACAGTATCATACATTTGGAATCATATAGTTCATAGTCTTTTTAGATGGGCGTCTTTCACTTTGTAATGTGCAATAAAGGTTCCTCAAAGTCTTTTGATGGATTGATAGCTCAAATTTTTGATGCTAAATAATATTCCATTGTCTTGGTGTTGTTGTTCAGTCACCAAGTCATCTCCAACTCTTTGCAACCCCATGGACAGCAGCACCCCAGGCTTCCCTGTCCATTACCAACTCCCAGAGCCATTCAAACTCATGTCCATTGAGTCAGTGATGCCATCCAACCATCTCATCCTTTGTTGTCCCTTTCTCCTCTTGCCCTCAATCTTTCCCAGCATCAGGGTCTTTTCTAAGGAGTTTGCTCTTTGAATCAAGTGGCCAAAGTATTGAAGCTTCAGCTTCAGCATCGGTTCTTCCAATGAATATTCAGGACTAATTTCCTTTAAGATTGCTCAGTTTATTTATCTATTCACCTATTGTAGGACATCTTGATTCTTTCAAGTTTTGGCAATTTCAAAAAAATATGCTATAAACATCGGTGTGCAGATTTTTTTGTAAACCTAAGTGTTCAACTCCTTTGGGTAAATACAAGGGAGTGTGTTTGATGGATTATATAGGAAGATAATGTTCTGTTTTGTGGGACATCACCAAATTGTCCTCCAAAGTGGCTATACCATATTTCATTCCTTGTAATGAATGAGAGTTTTTGTTGTTTCACATCCTTACTAGCATTTAGTGTTGCCACTGTAACAGATTTTAGTCATTATAATCGGCAAGTCATGGTAAAATGTATTTTTTAATGGATAACTAATTGCCCCAACAAGATTTAATGAATAGACTATGGTTTTGAAATTGTGTTATTCCATGACACTTATGCCATTCCCCTGTTTTACATGTGTGTTTCTGTACAATATTGCTTTTTAAAAATTATTTTAGCTTTCTAAATTAATTTTAGTGGTAGTAAAATATTTATAGTGTGGCATTTATATAACATGATAGTGATGATAGTTATAGTAGTTCATAGTGACTAAGACTTAGTCACTACTCTGACTCTGGTAGTCATGATTTTAATTATATAAGCAGATACATATGTAAGTCATTAATCTGCACAATAAGCATATGAGCTAGGTACTTATGATATCTGCATTTCTCAAATTTAGGAAACAGAACTGTAAAAAATTACATAGCCATGGTTACATTAAAAAAGTTACATAGCTACATTGGCCATGAAGAAGTATATTTTTTCCTATGTATATCTCTCCTTTTTAAAAAATTTATTTTTGTTGAGGTAACATTGATTTATAACATTATGTATGTTTCACATGTACAATGTTATATATCTACTCTGTACACATTACAGTTACTATCAAAATTTTATTTTCTATTTATCTCCACACAGTTGACCTCTTTCCCCATTTTACCTTCATCTCTTCTTCCCCTCTGTGTCATGTTTATTTTTGTTTGGTTTGTTCATTTATTGTGGTCTTTATTTCTTTGTTTTTTATATTGCATAAATGAGCGAAATTATATGCTATATGTCTTTAACCACCTGAGTTATTTCACTTAGCATAATATGCTCAAGATCCATCCATGTTGTCACAAATGGCAAAGTTTCATATTTCTTATGGCTGAGTAGTATTCCATTATGTATTTAGATATATCTCACATTTTCCTTATCCCATGATTAAGTTGTTTCTACTTCTTGGCTATTGTAAAACATGTCATGATGAACATAGGGCTGCACACATCTTTCTGAATTAGTGTTTTTGTATTCTTTGTATAAATACCCCCAAAATGGAACAGCTGGATAATGTAGTCGTCCAAGGCTTAATTTTTTGAGGAAAATCCATACGATCTCCCATGTTGGCTGCACCAATTTACATTTTCCACAATGTCGCACGAGGGTTCCCTTCCTCCACATCTTTGACAACACTTGTATTTCTTGGTAGAAGAACTTGAGCTCACTTCCCCTCCTGAAAACACTAAAATCTAACTGCTGCATAACCTGAACAAAAAGACTGGAATCGGTTTTTCTGAGCCTCTTCTAAAATATGCAGAGGAAGGACACTCCCAAGCTCATTTTATGAGGCCACCATCACATTGAAATCAAAACCACAAAAAAAGAGGAAATTGCAGGTCAATATCACTGATGAAGATAGAGGCAAAAATCCTCAACAAAATACTAGCAAATCAAATCCAACAACATATTGAAAGGATCAAGTGAGATTTATCCCAGAGATGCAAGGATTCTTTGATATACACAAGACAATCAATATGATAGAACACATCAACAAACTGAAGAATGAAAATCATATGATCACCTCAAAAGATGCAGAAAAAGTTCTTGACAAAGTTCAACACCCACTTATGACTAAAAATAAAACACTCTACATAAAGTGGGCACAGAGGGAACCTCCCTAACTTAATAAAGGCTATATGTGACAAACCCACAGCAAATATTCTCAACAGTCAGTAATTACTTTACATGTCAGTGTTTCATATATGGAAAAGACCCAGTCCTGGTGGTATTTCTTATTATCTTTAGGCAATTTTGTTCATTTTTATTTTGGGGGATGGGGAATTAAAATCTACTTTTGCTAATCCATTCAAGAATAGCCACCTGTATCAGGGTCCTGATACATGCATTTGGTTCTCCCCACCTGCTTATAGATAGGTAGCACATTCTTAGAAATAGATAATGGTATAGAGTTCATTTCACTAGGAATAAATAAAAGATTATGATGAGAAAGACTATGCAACAGGGGGAAACATTGGAGAAAAGTAAGTAGCTAGTATGCATCAAACTCTGATGGAGTGTGAGTATTTTACAGACCTGAATCATTACAAGAGTTCTATGGAGACAGATATTATTAAACCCCTCTCATTCATCACAGTTCCATATCACCAAACTGGCCATCAGAAGCTTAGGGGACAGAAAGTTCTGTGCAAATTTCTCTTTATGCCATTTTTCAGCTCCTTATTCCTGAGACTGAAAATGATGGGGCTAAGAAAGGGGGTGAAGACTGTATAGATGGTGGTCATCAGAGTGTTATTGTCCATAGAATGGGGGCCTTTGAGTTTCAGATAGATGATGGAGGCAAAACCATAGTGCACGACCACTATGGTGAGGTGGGAGACACATGTGGAGAAGGTCTTGTGCCGGCCCTCAATGGAGGGGATCCTCAGGATGGCAGCCACAATGAAGACATAGGAGAGGAAGATGAGGAATAAGCACCCCATCAGGGCTGTGACGCAAACCAAGATTACAACCACGGTGACAGAGGCTGTCCCCTTCCCACAGGCCAACTTCAAGAGGGAAAGCACATGGCAGACAAAATGGTGTATCTCCTTAGACCCACAGAAAGTGAGATGAAAAACTATCAATGTCACCATCAACCCCACAGCTGAGCCACCAACCCAGCACCAGGACACAAGACGGCCACAGTCATGGGTGCTCATGAGCACGTTGTAGCGCAGGGGGTGGCAGATGGCCACATAGCGGTCGTAGCCCATGATCATGAGCAGGAAGGAGTGGGTGTAGCCAAACGTAAAGGAGAAGAACATTTGGCTGGCACAGGCCACAAAGGTGATGGAGCGGTGGGAGGAGAGCATGTCCACCAGCATTCGAGGGGTGATAGCAACAGTGAACAGGATCTCGGAGATGGAGAGGGCACACAGGAAGAGGTACATGGGGGTGTGGAGGCTGTGTTCCCTCCAGATGGTGCCCATGATGAACAGGTTGCCCAGGAGTGTGAAGAGGTACATCAGCAGGTACAGCAGGAAGAAGGTGGGCAGGAGATGCTGAGGGAAGTTGGAGAAGCCGATGAGGATGAATTCAGACACTGTGCTGTAGTTCTGAGCAGATGAGGATGCTGCATCTGGGGAGATCACAAAGAGAATCAAGGCCCAGTGGTTAAAACAGAGGCTCTAACATAGATTAATGGCAATTGAGGAGCTCTATATTATATATTCAAGGGTTTCTCAGCAGTAAAGAATTTACCTGCAATGCAGGAGATGCAGGTTCAATACTGGGGTTGAAGAAGATCCCCCAGAGAAGAAATGGCAACCCATTCTTGCATTCTTTCCTGGGAAATCCCATGGACAGAGGAACCTGGCAGGCTACAGCCCATGGGGTTGCAAGAGTGGGATATGATGTAGTGACTAAACCACCACCATCCTAAATATTCATTTGCTTAGCTTGTCTGGGTCTCACAATCTTCATCAGTAAGATGGAATAAATCATAATACTTACCATTTAGTAGTGTGATAAAGATAAAATGAGATCCCATACACTAAATGCTGAAGACACAGTTTGGCTTCTAAGTTTTTGTTAACAGTGATGAAAAGAAATAAAAGATTCAGGTTTGTAATCAAGACAGACATAGGTGGTTAGAGTCATATTCTTTTGAATACTGTACCTGTTGTCAAAAATATGTTTGGATCTTGGATTTATAAATTTTCACTGAGAGTCTTTGCCTTTAATTGAATAACCAATTCATATTTATTTTAATACTATTTTATTAGTACTCATTTCTGTCAATGTAGCTCATATTTTGTGTTTACTCTTTCATAGGAACTGAAGAGAATGCTTGAAAATAAAAAGATGGACAAATATATGCTGGGCAAATGTGCACCAAAGGAATGATGAGGAAACAATCCTGAAAGCAAAAAAAAAAAAAAAAAAAAGAAGAAGAAGAAGAAGAAGAAAGAAAAAGAAAAGAAATTTAATGAAACAATAATCATAATACCTCTGTTGAAAGAAAGTGAAAGTGAAGTCACTCAGTTATGTCCGACTCTTTGCAACTCCATGGATTGTAGTCTACCAAGCTCCTCCTTCCATGGGATTTTCCAGGCAAGAATACTGGAGTGGGTTGCCATTTCCTTCTCCAGGAGATCTCTCCAACCCAGGTATTGAACCCGGGATTGTAGGCAGATACTTTACCGTCTGAGCCACCTGGGAAGTCCCTATACCACATGCCAATAAAAGGAACCAGGTTCCCTGAAGAAATACCCCAGGGCATGGAAGCAAGCCTAGGACATCTCTGCAGCAGTTCAATGCTACTTTCACTGAGCAATTGTTAATGTTAAAGAATGCTGGAACCAGATTGAAAATGTGTCCACTGGAATAGGTGAGCATCAGAAAGATTGATCATATACAGAGGATGAAGGAACAAGCTAAATGACACCATAAAGACACAATCAGAAAATACAAATACAGAAACCAATATGTTCCACAGAATAATTTGTCTGGTCTCATGGAAATGGCAATCTACTCCAGTATTCTTGCCTGGAGAATCCCATGAACAGAGGAGTCTGGCGGGCCACAGTACATGGGGTTGCAAAGAGTTGGACACGACTGAGTGACTAACACCACTACTACACTACATCAATAAGCCAGGGTCATGAAATTCAAGGGACATAACAATCATATGCAATATAGGGTAATAGATTAGATGCTAATTTACATAAGATATTTGTAAGTTTTTAAGGAATTAGAGAATACTTTTATTATGGCATGAATGAATGATGGGTTATGAATAATATCAAGGGATTATTCTTAATCTAGTTATCCATTTTTAAATTGTGGTGTTGTAAAAAGGCTGTGAAGGAAAATATTACTAGTTTAAAAGCACATGAAAGTGGAAAATTTATGCACACAGGAAATGTCAAAGGGGAATATTTTATGAAAGTTAAAAGAACATTGTAGTGACCTGCATGTATACAATTAACTTATATAATGATATACAGGTTGGATATTAGGAATAAATATTCAAAATAACTTCAGTGAAATAGTTACAAAGTCAATACTAGAAAGATTTTTAAATTAAAATTGGAAATTTTAACAGTTCTAAAATGAAATGCAATTTGGAAGTTATTAAATGAAATTGATAAGAGTGAAAGGGGAGAGTGAAAAAGCTGGTTGGAAACTCAACATTAATAAAATTAAGGTCATGGCATCCCGTCCCATCACTCATGGCAAAAGAAGGGGAAAAAGCAGAAATAGAGACCGATTTTATTTTCTTGGGCTCCAAAATCACTGTGGATGGTGACTGTAGCTTTCGCTTGCTACTTGAAAAGAAAGCTATGACAAACCTGCTGTTGCTGCTGCTGCTAAGTCGCTTCAGTTGTGTCCGACTCTGTGCGACCCCATAGACAGTAGCCCACCAGGCTCCGCCGTCCCTGGGATTCTTCAGGCAAGAACACTGGAGTGGGTTGCCATTTCCTTCTCCAATGCATTCAAGTGAAAAGTGAAAGTGAAGTCACTCAATTGTGTCTGACTCTTAGTGACCCCATGGATTGCAGCCTACCAAGCTCCTCCGTCCATGGGATTTTCCAGGCAAGAACACTGGAGTGGGTTGCCATTGCCTTCTCTGATGACAAACCTAGACAGTGTATTTAACAGCGGAAACATCCCTTTTTTGGCAAAAGTCCGTATAGTCAAAGCTATGATTTTTCTAGTAGTCATATATGAATGTGAAAGTTAAAGAAGGCTGAGTGCAGAAAAATTTATGCTTTTAAATTGTGGTGTTGGAGAAGACTCTTGAGAGTCCTTCGGATTGCAAGGAGGTCAAACCCTTCAGTCCTAAAGAAAATCAACCCTCAACACTCATTGGAAGGACTGTTGCTAAAGTTCCAATACTTAGGCCACCTGATGCAAATAGCCGACTCATTGGAAAATATCCTCATGCTGGGAAAGATTGAAGGCAGAAGGAGAAGGGGGCTGCAGAGGGTGAGATGGTTATATAGCATCACCAACTTTATGGACATGAATCTGAGCTAACACTGGGAAATAATGGAGGACAGAGGAGCCTGGTGTGTTGGAGTCAATGGGGTCACAAAGAGTCAGACACAACTTAGTGAGTGAACAACAACAATTTCAATGGATTAATAACATTCAGATGTTAGCTCCTGGACATAAATAGGCTGTGTACTAAGTGAGATTAAATATTTCTTTCATGCACATAGAGGACTTTAACAAAAGTTTACCTATCAGAGCTATCAGAGTCCCTTGAACAGCAAGGAGATCAAACCAGTCAATACTAAAGGAAATCAGTCCTGAATATTCATTGGAAGGACTGATGCTGAAGCTGAAGCTCCAATACTTTGGTCCCCTGATGTGAAGAACTGACTCCCTGGGAAAGACCCTGATGCTGGGAAAGATTGAAGGCAGGAGGAAAAGGGGATGACAGAGGATGAGATGGTTGGATGGCATCACCAACTCAATGGACATGAGTTTGAGCAAGCTTCAGGAATTGGTGATGGTCAGGGAAGCCTGTCATGGTGCAGTCCATGGGGTTGCAAAGAGTCAGACATGGCTGAGTGACTGAACTGACTGACCTTGTTTTAGGACATAGAGAAATCCTCCATCCATTTCAAAGTACAAATAATATGTAGATTATAATACACTGAGTTAGATTTATTAAGCAATCTTTTGTGTCAATATTAAATTGATGAAGAAATATTTACAAAGTAATTTAAGTATCAAACATCAAAGTTTTAAGCTAAAAGAATACTACAATGGGAATGTACATTTTAAAATGTGTTTAGAAGAAACATTATCCGGAAAATCATACTTAATACAACCTAAATTGGGTGATAGATTAACAAGATTAAGCCAAGAAGAAAATGCCAATGAAAAAGCATAAAATTAAAATTGGAAATAACTATAGAAATACTGGATATCTTAAAATGAATGAAATAGTAATAAAATATAAGAAATGGAATGAATTCTCAGAGACACATAAAATTGCAAAACTAGTATGAGAAAGAAACAGAAACCATTTCAAAAAAGTTTTAAAGAAATTGAAATAGTTAGAGACCTTCCCTTCCTATAAATCATTAGACCCAGTGAATTTACAAGTGAGTGCTCATAAGCCTTTAAGGAACAACTGATTAAATCTTATACATGCTTTTCACATAAAAGGGGAAAGAAGGGAAAAATCTAAAATCTGCTAAGCTGATTTCATCATTCTAAATTCTAAAACCAGGTAAACTGTTGTAAGAAACAGTTATGGGCCCACTTTATCTATCCAAGCAAATTTTAAAATCTATTGTAGGATGTTACCTAATCAAAAACAATTATAAAAATTAGTAAATTATGGTCAAGTGGTGTTGGTTTATCCCATGAATGGCAAGATGGTGCAGCATTATGTGATTCATCACATAAATAAGCTAAAAGAAAAAATGATAGAATTATTTTGATCATGGAGGTGTACATTTTCTAATATTAAACTCCAATTTATGATTTTTAAAATTTATATATTATTTTTGTAACACTGCATGAGTTTTAGGTTACAACATAATGTTTTGATACGGGTATGTTGACTTATGATCTTTTTTTTTGCATATTTTTTTACAACGAGAAATTGAAGGGGACTTAGCTAGATAAAGAATACACACTAGAAAACAAACAAATAGTATATAAGTGGGACTTTAACATGCACTATTTTATAATCAGAAAGAAGGCAAGGCTACTCACTGTTTCTGCTGTTCTTCGTCATGGAATTGAAAGTCATGAATGGTGCTACAAGGAAAGAAAAAGAAAGAAGATACAAAAGGATAGGAAGGGATGTGACCTGATCATCTATCCAGAAAAGATAAAAGAATCAAGGTGTAATATGTTAGCACATAAGAGGGCAGAATGCTGCAAAAAGTAAAATCAACTTCAAAAAATATACTATGTATCAAAGTATTACACCAGCAGTCATCATTCAAAATATAGAATTTAAGTTAAAATTAAGATCAACTCTCAGTAGTGACACAAACTGTAAACAACCAATTTTGGTTTCAGGATCCTTTTACAGTCAAACACTGCTGAGGTCCTTAAAGGGCTTTTGTTTGGGTGAGTTGTAACTATCAATTTTTATCATATTAGAAACGAAAACAGACAATCTTTTTTTTTTTTTAACTTGAAACAGAGTACATGCTTTTATTTATTTACTTTTTCTTTTTATTTATTTATTTTCACTGTACATATTTTATTCACCAATAAAGTTTTTTATAATGGCAAGATTTTTCACAAAGCCCTATCATTAATTCTTTCTGTTCTCATGCCAGCTGTATATTGATGAGATTCTATTCCCAGAGTGGCTCAGGAATCATGTACTCTGGATTCCTCAGGAGTTGCTAATCTTCATCCCTGGCTCCCACTGTTCTTGTTTCACACACTATAGCAAACTTCTTTATTTATTTTTAAAATTTATTTATTTTTTTAAAATCTGGATTTATGTTGATGTATGGCAAAACCAAGACAATCTTTAAAAATATTTAGCTATTAGTAAATTTAAAAGAACAATAATAAACTTGATACATGTTAATACTAACAACATATGTATAGAAGAGTAACTATATTTTCAGAAGACATTTATTGAGAAGAGTGGCCTGGCTTTACACTCTGGCAAATATACCTAAGGCCTACCTTGTAGGACACAGCCTGATGCTCCCATCAGCTTCTTTATTTAATCTGTGGTTATATACTGTTTTGGGCTCCACAGGGGGCGCTAGTGGTAAGGAAACTGCCTACCAATGTAGGAGACATAAGAGAGACAGGTTCGATCCCTGGATGGGGAAGATCCCCTGGAGGAGAAAATGGCAACCCACTCTAGTATTCTTGCTTTGGAGAGAGGAGTCTGGAGGGCTACAGTTCATAGGTTCACACAACAGAGTCAAACACGACTGAAGCTACTTAGCAATCACTAATATACTGCTTTAATTAGAGTATATGATGAAAACACAACCTCACATGTAATTGGAAAAATTAGGACTTGGATCTCCCAAATGAGTTTCTAGGATTCCCAGGGTTCCTCACACCACGTTGAAAAACTCTCATATATAGAAATTAGCCCGAAACATACAATACTGCCAAAGACAATTTAATCATTAATAAAATTAGAACATGATTTGAATACTTGAAAACAGTCTACACCATGTTGATGAGTTGAGCTAATTTGTAATGATATCGATTCTTTGCCAAATGCTATCATCAACACAATTGCAGTTACAATTCCAGGAACTGACTGTGAAGCTGCTAAAACTAATCTAAAATTCCTTCTTAAAATTAGTACAAAACTATACCTCTTAAAATTAGTACAACACTTATGAAAGTGGAGTAAATAGGAGGATACACCTTCCTGGGATACTGAGACACATTACAGAGTCATAGTCATTTTTTTAAATAGCATTAATTAAATTGCAAACATCAATTAACTTGAATCTATATCTCAGAAAATACCTCTCTATTATTAAAAATCTAATGTATGATAAGGTCAAAGCACATATCAAAAGGAAAAGATAAGATTGTTTGGTATTTTCCAGGAGGAAAACTGTTCATTTTAGGAAGCAAAGTAAACTTGAATTTCTGCCCAAGGACAAAATGCGAAGTAGAATCTAGATAGATTCAAAACATAATATGTAATATCAACTATAAAGTCAATAGGAGAGAGGGCAAAAGAATTGATTTGTTAATTTTCAAAGGCACAAATGTTAAGAATATATTTTTAAAATATATAAAAATGNCAAAATGCGAAGTAGAATCTAGATAGATTCAAAACATAATATGTAATATCAACTATAAAGTCAATAGGAGAGAGGGCAAAAGAATTGATTTGTTAATTTTCAAAGGCACAAATGTTAAGAATATATTTTTAAAATATATGAAAATGTCAACATTAAGGATTTTTATTCAAAGGAAATCCTGGATAAAGTTATCAGGCAGATGGAACATTGGGAAAAACAATCTGCACTGTGTAAAACTGATAAAGGAAAACTATTTAGAAAAATGGACAGGAAGTAGGAACCTTAGTACAGATATGGGTAGTGAAAGAACAGAAGAATTATACAGGCAAATATATAGATGCTCAGTTAAAAAAAAAAAAGTGGAGGAGAGACAGAGAGAGGAATGAAATTTTGCTGAATAACTATTCAGTTTGCCAAATTAGAAAATGCTATATTCATTGTATTATGGGGAGAAAGGAATCCTCCTGCAATGCTGGTGAGAATGTAGAATGATGAAAATTCAGAATACATAAACTCTGCTACTGTTTAACCATTCAGTCATGTCCGAGTCTTTATGACCCCATGGACTATAGCCCACCAGGCTCCTGTGTCTATGAGATTTCCCAGGCAAGAATACTGGAGTGGGTTGCCATGCCCTCCTCCAGGGACCCACATAATTTTTCCCTTAGTAATCTCACTATATGAAAAGGCAAAAAGATAGGACACTGAAAGACAAACTCCTCAGGTCAGTAGGTGCCCAATATGCTACTAGAGATCAGTGGAGAAATAACTCCAGAAGGAATGAAGAGATGGAGCCAAAATAAAGACAATACCCAGTTATGTATATGACTGGTAATGGAAGTAAAGTATGATGCTGTAAAGAGCAATATTGCATAGGAACCTGGAATGTTAAGTCCATAAATCAAGACAAATTGGAAGTGGTAAAAAAAGAGATGGCAAGAGTGAACACCGACGTTTTAGGAATCAGCAAACTAAAATGGACAGGAACGGGTGAATTTAACTCAGATGACCATTATATCTACTACTGTGGGCAAGAATCCCTCAGAAGAAATGGAATAGCCATCAGTTCAGTTCCGTCAGTTCAGTTGCTCAATCGTGTCTGACTCTTCGCGACCTCATGAATTGCAGCACGCCAGGCCTCCCTGTCCATCACCAACTCCCAGAGTTCACTCAGACTCACGTCCATCG
>SJYW01002049.1:121988-162383 GCA_006410735.1 Raphicerus campestris | reverse complement strand
GGTCCATACCATTTCTGTCCATTATCGAGCCCATCTTTGCATGAAATGTTCCCTTGGTATCTCTGATTTTCTTGAAGAGGTCTCTATATTGTTTTCTTCTATTTGTTTGCATTGATCACTGAGCAAGGCTTTCTTATCTCTCCTTGCTATTCTTTGGAACTCTACATTCAAATGTGTATATCTTTCCTCTTCTCCTTTGCTTTCTGGTTCTCTTCTTTTCCCATAGTCCTTATGAAAATAGAATTTCACATAGCAAGTTAAGGAATAGGCAAGAGAATGGAGCTGGATGGAAACATAAGATACAATGAGCCTTTAGAAAGAGGATTAAGTGAAGTATTCTCAGCTATCTCAGCTTTAACTATTATTTAAAATTTTCTTTCATATTCCTTACATTAAAACCTTACTGAAATTATTAAATTTTTACTAAATTACTAAACAAAATAGTCTGATTTTTTTCAATTTTTCCTCCTGTGCCAGTTGTCATCCAGAAAAGTTTTTCTGAGTGTTTAAAAAGCACATCATAATTCACTTACAGTAGTCTGAAAGAACAGAACATTCTAAGAAAAATTTAGAACTGTTTAAGTTCTGTAAGTGTGCCAGGCACCTCCTGATTCTGGGTACTTGCCTCAGTGGTTTTGCTTTGCTGTGATGTCCAAGTGATAAGGGTGGGAGTAAATCACCAGGTTTATGGGAGACAGATACCTTCATCCCCCAAAATATCAAGATCAAACCCAAAATAGGTCAGTGACACAATTTTAAGCCTCAAAGTTCTTAACATTGATACAGGTTCAGGTTCTATTGTTCCCAGAACCACAGTGACTTTTTCATCAGTAGCATGATGTGTGATGGAGCTCGTCACGGTGTCACTGTGCCAGAACATGCAAAGCCAGGGTTGTGAGCTGGCTCTAGGCCGACAGACACACAGTGTGGCTGCACGAGGCAGTATTTGCATCTGAGCCTCTTCTCCATTGGGGTGCACCTGACATGGACCCACTTTTCTTGGCCCATTGTAATACTAAGCTCATTTGGTATAAGGTGTGATTTTTCTTTTGTTGTTTGTTATTTTTTAAATAACATTTAAAACACATTTTGTAAAAGTAGTATATTTGGGAAAAAATTCAAACAGTTAAAAGGGAATACAATGAAAATTGTTTCTCTCCCACTGTGACTCCCACTTTCCTCAAAAGCAACCACTGTTATTAGTATCTTTTGAATCCATCAGATATTCATTGTGCACATACATTCTTGTACATATAGATTTATATATGTATAAAGTAAATATATGTGTTGTTTATTTGTGTATTTTATATATATATATAAAAACTCTAGCTTATTATATAATCTGTGTTGCATCTTGAATATTTAAAAAGCCATCTTGTATATTTACTGTGGAAAACAAGCAGAAAAGGGCTTAAAGAACTTAAAAGTTGAGTTTAACTGAATCATATAAAGGAAAAACTTATCTCCCAGGTTAAGAAATAGAACCCCAGAAATCCAGAAGCACCTTCTTTTTTCCACATGCCCATTTCTCATCACACCCTTAACATGATCACTGTCCTGGCTTTCATGGAAATTCCATTCTTCATTTTCTCTAAAGTTTTACTTTGTAAGTATAGATATATATATAAAAGAATTTCCAGTTTGGGGTCTTCACAAAAAGAGCTGCTAGAAGAATGCGTTTGTGTTGCAAGTAAGTGCCTACGGATGAGTTTCTTTAGGGTATACAAATATGAGTGGAATTGCTGAATTATATGTCATGCATATATCCATCTTTACTGTATAATGCCAGAGTGTTGTCCAGTTCACATGCCCACATTAATTTTTAAGAGAATTCAAAATCTGTAGTAGCACTGGGCTTCCCTGGTGGCTCAGAAGTTAAAGTGTCTGCCTGAAATGCAGGAGACCTGGGTTCAATCCCTGGGTTGGGAAGATCCCCTGGAGAAGGAAAATGGCAACCCACTCCAGTATTCTTGCCTGGAGAATCCCATGGACATAGGAGCCTGGTAGACTACAGTCCACGGGGTCGCAAAGAGTCGGACACGACTGAGCAGCTTCACTTTTGTCAGATTTGTAGCTGATCTTGTGGATATGTGACATCAGAATCATTTTTTGCCTTTAATCTCTATTCCCCTGAGATTATGTTTTCACATGTTAATCAGCCTTTTGAATTTCTTCTTTTGTGGAGTGGTGAAGGAAATGGCAATCAGCTCCAGTATTCTTGTCTGGGAAATCCCATGGACAGAGGAGTCTGGTGGGCTATATAGTCCATGGGGTCACAAGAGTTGGACATGACTAACTGCCACCACCTCACATAGTTACAGATTTTGTCTTGTGATAAGAACTTTTAAGATCTACTATCTTAGCAACTTTAAAATTTACAATACAGAGTTGTTAATAGAACTGTAGTCACTATGCTATACATTACATCCCCAGGATGTAATTATCTTCTAGCTGGAAGATTGTTCCTTTTTACTCCCTTCACTTAGTTCACTTATTTCACCCACTTCCCCAGTCTCTAGCAGTCACCAATCTGTTCTCTATATCTCTAAGTTCGTTTTTTTTTTTCCCACCTATAAGTTGGAGCTTAATTTTATTTGTCCTTCTTCGACTTACATAGTTAGTATAATAACCCTCAAGGTTACTGAACATGTTGCAAATAGATTTCCTTTCTTAAAACTGAGTAATATTCCATTGTATATATACATCACATTTTTGTTTTTCATTCACCCACTGAGGAATATTTAGATTGTTTTCATATCTATGGCAATACTGCAGTAAATATGGGGTGTAGATATCTTTTTGAGATAGTGATTTCATTTCCTTTGGATAAATACCCAGAAGTGGAACTGCTGACTCATATGGTAGTTCTGTTTTTAATATTTTGAGGAACTTCTATACTCTGTTCCATAGTAGCTGTACCAATTTAAAAAAAAAATCATTAGAATAAAGTTGATTAGCAATATTGTGTTAGTTTCAGATATAAAGCAAAGTGATTCAGTTATACATATATACATTCTTTTTTAGATTCTTTTCTCATATAGATTATCATAGAATAATGAGTAGAGTTCCCTGTGATATACAGTACGTCCTTGTTGGTTACTCTCCATGGGCCGAGGAGACACAAGGGACACGGGTTCAATCCCTGGGTACTGGAAGATCCCCTGGAAAAGGAATTGGCAACCCACTCCAGTATTCTTGCCTGGAACAATTCCATGGACAGAAGAACCTGGTGGGTTACCATCCAGGGGGTCACAGAGTCTCAGATGTGACTACACAGACAAGCACATATATAGTTGTGTGCATATGTCAATCCCAAATTCCTGATTTTAACCTCCCCCCTGCCTCCCCCTCACACTGCATTTCCCTTTTGGTAACCATAAGTTTGTTTTCCATATCTGTTTCTATTTTGTAAATAAGTACATTTGTAACATTTTTTAAAACCAGATTCTACATATGAATGATATCATATGATATTTGTCTTTCCCTGTTTGACTTATTAACCTAGCATGATAATCTCTAGGTCCATTCATGTTGCTGCAAATGGCATTATTTTGTCATTTTTAATGGTTGAGTAATATTCCTTTGTATATTTGTATTACAGTCTTCTTTATCTACTTCTCTGTTGATGGATATTTAGGTTGCTTCCATGTCTTGGCTGTACACAGTGACGCAATGAGCATTGGGGTACATGTATCATTTCTTTTTTTAATATTTTTTAATGTGGATTATTTTTAAAGTCTTTATTGAATTTTTTATAGTATTGATCCTGTTATGTTTTGGTTCTTGGCCCTGAGACATGTGGGATCTTAGGTCCCAGAGCAGGGATTGAATCCACACCCCCTGCATTGAAATGTGAAGTCTTAACCAGTGTACTGTCAGGGAAGTCTCTCATTTCTAATGATAATTTTCTCTGTATATATGCCCAGGAGTAAGATTGCTGGATCATATGGTAATTCTATTTTTGTTTTTTTAAGGAACATCCATACTGTTTTCCATAATGGTTGTACTAATTTACATTTCTACCAACAGTATAAGAAGGTTCCATTTTCTCCACACCCTCTTAAGCTTTTATTTTTTGTAGACTTTTTAATGATGGCCATTCTGACCAATATGAGGTGATACCTCCTTGAAGTTTTGATTTTCACTTCTCTGATAGATAGTGGTGATGAGCATCTTTTCAGGTGTTTTTTAGCCATCTGTGTCCTCTTGGGAGAAATGTTTATTTAAATCTTCTCCCCATTTTCTGATTGGGTTGCCGTGTTTTTTTATTTTGTTTGTTTGTTTGTTTTACATAGAGCTGCACGAGCTGTTTGTATATTTTAGAAAGAAATCCCTTGTCAGTCATTTTGTTTGCAAATATTTTCTCCCTTTCTGTGACTTCTCTTTTTGTTTGCTATGGTTTCCTTCATTGTGCAGCTTTTACGTTTAATTAGGTCCCATTTATTTTTGTTTTTATTTTAGTTACTTTAGGAAGTGAATCCAAAAGGATATTGCTGCAGTTTGTGTCAGAGAGTGTTCTGCCTGTTTTCCTCTAAGAATTTTATAATATCTCAATTTACACCTAGGTCTTTAATCCACTGTTGAGTTTATTTTTGTGTATGGTGTCAGAGAATATTCTAATGTTGTTCTTTTATATGTGGTTGTTTAGTTTTCCCAGAACCACTTATTGAAGATACTTCTTTTTCCGTTCCATATTTTTGCTTCCTTTGTCAAAAGATTAATTGCCTATAGGTGTATGGGTTTATTTCTGGGCTCTCTATTCTATTCAATTGATAATGTTTTTGTGCCAGTTTCATGTTGGTTTGATCACTGTAGCTTTGTAATATTATCTGAAATCTGGAAAGCTTATGCTTCTAGCTTTGTTCTTTTACCTCAAGATTGCTTTGGCAATTCTCAATTCTTTTTTTCCTCTACATTTAAAAAGAAAGTATGGTTGATTTACAGTGTTGTGTTACGTTCAGGGATAGAGCATAATAATTCAGTTATACATGTATATGTGATATATGTAAAGTATGTATATATTATATAAATTTTTTCAGATTATTTTTCATTATGGGTTATTACAAAATATTGAGTATAGTTCTCTGTAGTATATGGTAGTTCCTTGTTGGTTATTTTATATATCAATTCAGTTCAGTCACTCAGTTGTGTCCAACTCTTTGCGACGCCATGAATCGCAGCACTCCAGGCCTCCCTGTCCATCACCAGCTCCCGGAGTTTACTCAAACTCATGTCCATCAAGTCGGTGACGCCATCCAGCCATCTCATCCTCTGTCGTCCCCTTCTCCTCCTGGCCCCAATCTCTCCCAGCATCAGAGTCTTTTCCAATGAGTCAGCTCTTCGTGTGAGGTGGCCAAAGTATTGGAGTTTCAGCTTTAGCATCAGTCCTTCCAAAGAACACCCAGGACTGATCTCATTTAGAATGGACTGTTCGGATCTCCTTGCAGTCCAATATATAAGTAGTATATATATGTTAATCCCAAACTCCTAATATATTCCTCCCCCACCCTTTCCCCTTTGGTAATCATAAGTTTGTTTCCTGTGTCCGTGGGTCTATTTCTGTTTTGTATATAAGTTCATTTCTATCATTCTTTTTAAGATTTCACATATAAGTGAGAGCATATGATACTTGTCCTTCTCTCACTGCACTTAGTATGATAATCTCCAGGTCCATCCATGTTGCTACAAATGACATTATTTCATTCTTTATGTCTAACATTCCACTGTATGTATGTACACACACACCACATCTTTCATCCAGTTATCTGTTGATGGACATTTAGATTGCTTCCATGTCTTGGCTATTGTAAATAGTGCTGCAGTGAACATTGGGGTGCATGTATCTTTTCAAATTACAGTTTTTGTTGGATATATGCCCAGGAGTGGGATTGCTGGATCATATGACAACTCTATTTTTGGTTCTTTGAGGAGTCTCCATACTGTTTTCCATGGTGGCTGTACCAATTTACACCCCCAGCAACAGCGTAGGAGGGTTCCTCTCCAGCATTTATTATTTGTAGTTTCTGATGATTCTGACCAATGTAAGGTGATTGTAGTTTAGATTTGCGTTTCTCTAATAATTAGGGTGTCCCTGGCGGCTCAGATGGTAAAGAGTCTGCCTGCAGTGTGGAAGACCCGGGTTTGATCCCCTAGGTCAGGGAGATCCCCTGGAGAAGGAAATGGCAACCCACTCCAGTATTCAAGCTTGGAAAATCCCATGGATAGCGGAGCCTGGCAGGCTATATAGTCCACGGGTTGCGAAGAGTCAGACACGACTAAGTGACTTCACTTTGAACATTAGTGATGTTAGGCACCTTTTCATTTATTTGCCATCTGTATATAGTTCTGGACCTTTTTGTATTTCCATATAAGTTTTAGGATTATTTGTTCTAAAATTCTGTGGAATTTTTTCTAAAGTTCTGTGGAAAATGTCATGGGTAATTTGATAGGGATTCCATTAAATTCGTATATTGCTTTGGATAGTGTGGCCAATTTAACAATATTAATTCCTCTACTCCAAGAACATAGGATATCCTTTCATTTCCTTGAATCATAATCAGTTTCCTTTATCATTGTTTCTATTTCTAGGTATATAGATCTTTCACCTCCTTAGCTAGGTTTAATCCTAGGATCTTTTTTTTGGGGGGGTGCTTTGATGTGATTTTTAAATGGGATCATTTTTTTACTTGCTCTTTTTGGTATTTTGTAATCAATATAAAGTAACCCAACAGATATTTGTACTTAATCTTATATCCTGCTACCTTGCTAAATTTGTTTATCAGTCCTAGTATTTTTTGTGTAGAGTGTTTAGGGTTTTCTATTAGATTATCATGTCATCTACATATAATGACAATTTTACCTCTTCCTTTCCAATTTGGATACATTTTCTTTTCCTTATTTGATTATCATGGCTATATCTTACAACAGTATGCTGATGAGAAGTGGTGAGTGTGGGCATTCTGTGTATCATTCTAATTTTAGTACATGTGCTGCTGAATCGAGTCCATCACTCCCTCAATATTCAGTGGGTACCCTCAGTTGCTCTCATGCTAGCTCTCTCCCATATGCTTTCTCTGTCCCTTTCTTCCTTTCTCCTTACACTCCCTGTTCACCATGTCTTGCTTTGTGTGCTTTGTTTAGTTGTTCAGTTGTGTCTGACTCTTTGAGACCCCATGGACCATAGCCCACCAGGCTTCCCTGTCCATGATGATTCTCTAGGCAAGAATACTAGAGTGGGTTACCATGCCCTCCTTCAGGGCATCTTTATAGGCAGATTCTTCACCATCTGAGCCACCAGGGAAGCCCATCCATGTCTTGCTTAGTTTTAATCCTTTTGATTAGTTTCTCCTAAATGTGGCATTTTAATTTCAGCCCTTTCAGGTCTTACCTTGCCTTGTTCCCCAGCTCCCAGACTCTATAAGGAGAACATTGCAAAACCTCTCCTTGTTTTAGCCATTCTCATGAGTACTGGTTCGCTATTTTAGTGTTTCCCTTTTCTCAGGCTAATCTGATTCCTCTTCTCTGATACTTGTTGATGCTATGCAGGGCACGTAGCTTTGATGGTCTGTCCCTTTCTACTCCTATCTGGGGTTTGTGAAGATACTGTGTGTGTGAATTTTGGTTTTGTTACTACAGTCATTCTGTTTTCATGGGGTGATTTTGAGAGATTTTAAGTTATCTTCCATTATAATTTTTCTAGAATTCCTTTATCCTTACTCTTGAATGATAGTTTAGCAGGCTATAGAAACCTACATTGTTAGTTCTTTTCTCTCAGTACCTTGTGGCTATTACTCCATTGTCTCCTGTGCCTGTTCTTAATGATTAAACAACAACAACAACAACAACAAACTTCTCATAGTCAAATTGTTTATCTTTGCCAAATGTAAAAAGAAAATCTTAAAAGCCATCAGGGAGAAAATCTGTAGCTTACAGATTACCTGTAATTTCACTGGGGTATGTCTCAGTGTCAGGTTAGTTCATTTATCTTCCTTGGTATGTCAATGTGTACTTTCAATCTGACAGTATTTTTCCATTCTGGAAAACAACCATATCATTGTGATACTGATTATCACTTATTACTGAATTAAATTCTGTTACTTTATTTTTCACATATAGGATTTTGTTTCTTTCTGGCCATACCATGTGGCATCTTAGTTCCCTGACCAGGGATCAAACCCTCCCCCTCTGCATTAAGGGTTCAGAGAGAGTCTTAACCACTGGACTACCAGGCAAGTCCCATATATAAGATTTTTAATTAGATTATTTTCTTCAGTCATACTTAATCTGCTTTTGTTTCATAGAGTAGTCATTAATATCATAGGCCATTAGATTTTAAGTAAATCCATCTGATTATTAAGTTGTTAATTATCTTTGTAAATTTTCTGTTACAATGTGATTGGGAATTTTAATTTTGGAGCTTATGTGAAAGGTTTCCACCCCCTGACCCACCCAAATCTCTCTTTATAGTCCATTATTCTTCTCTAGTGGCTTTGAAATTGCCTCTGCACNCTCATGAGTACTGGTTCGCTATTTTAGTGTTTCCCTTTTCTCAGGCTAATCTGATTCCTCTTCTCTGATACTTGTTGATGCTATGCAGGGCACGTAGCTTTGATGGTCTGTCCCTTTCTACTCCTATCTGGGGTTTGTGAAGATACTGTGTGTGTGAATTTTGGTTTTGTTACTACAGTCATTCTGTTTTCATGGGGTGATTTTGAGAGATTTTAAGTTATCTTCCATTATAATTTTTCTAGAATTCCTTTATCCTTACTCTTGAATGATAGTTTAGCAGGCTATAGAAACCTACATTGTTAGTTCTTTTCTCTCAGTACCTTGTGGCTATTACTCCATTGTCTCCTGTGCCTGTTCTTAATGATTAAACAACAACAACAACAACAACAAACTTCTCATAGTCAAATTGTTTATCTTTGCCAAATGTAAAAAGAAAATCTTAAAAGCCATCAGGGAGAAAATCTGTAGCTTACAGATTACCTGTAATTTCACTGGGGTATGTCTCAGTGTCAGGTTAGTTCATTTATCTTCCTTGGTATGTCAATGTGTACTTTCAATCTGACAGTATTTTTCCATTCTGGAAAACAACCATATCATTGTGATACTGATTATCACTTATTACTGAATTAAATTCTGTTACTTTATTTTTCACATATAGGATTTTGTTTCTTTCTGGCCATACCATGTGGCATCTTAGTTCCCTGACCAGGGATCAAACCCTCCCCCTCTGCATTAAGGGTTCAGAGAGAGTCTTAACCACTGGACTACCAGGCAAGTCCCATATATAAGATTTTTAATTAGATTATTTTCTTCAGTCATACTTAATCTGCTTTTGTTTCATAGAGTAGTCATTAATATCATAGGCCATTAGATTTTAAGTAAATCCATCTGATTATTAAGTTGTTAATTATCTTTGTAAATTTTCTGTTACAATGTGATTGGGAATTTTAATTTTGGAGCTTATGTGAAAGGTTTCCACCCCCTGACCCACCCAAATCTCTCTTTATAGTCCATTATTCTTCTCTAGTGGCTTTGAAATTGCCTCTGCACTGGCCTTCACGACTTGGTAAAAGTTATCCATGAAACATTCTGGACCTGCTCCTTTTCCTGGGAAAAGGGGGAATATTTATTTGTATAGCTCTTTGATAGAAGACCCCCTAGAGAAGGCAACAGCAACCCACTCCGGTATTCCTGCCTGGAGAATTCCATGGACAGAGGAGCCTGGTGGGCTGTAGTCCACTGGGGTCACAGAGAGTCGGACACGACTGAGGCAACTGAGCAAGCACTCATGGTTAGCTCTTTGATAACAAAATAGTCTTCAGAGTTAGAAGGGTGCCTTATATAGCTCAGCTCATTAAATGGAGTTCTGGAAGTCTACATTTCTTTTTTCTGTACTCGGCTTCTTTCTATTGCACTTACACATGAATGACACATGGGAATATCTGTACTAGTATGAGATTTTTACAGATAGAAAATCATAAAAAATATTCTATGCATCTTTTTTCCAATGAATCAACCAAAGAAACTAGGTAGCAAAAACTGAAAACAAATTTGAAATTTCATAATTATCTAACTCTATTAGGATTATATTCTGATTTTTCCCCCCCAGGTTTGGGATGAGGCCTAGCTTTCAAATATTCTATAAACATTTGCATTTACTTAAAAAAAAAAACAAAACCTTGTAACTCCTTTCAGACAACTGTGGGGTTTTTTGTTTGTTTTTTTTTTTTTTTCAAGCAGCTGTTTAATACCACCCTTCAGTTTGGAGACGAAGATGCAAAGGGTTTCAACTAGTACTTCCAAATTCCTAGACTGTTTTTTTAACTGCAATTATTTTCTCTCCTAGAAAAACCATTTGTCTAGTATAGTTTTTATCCTGTCCAACCTAATTTTTTTAAAAANAATATTTATTTGTATAGCTCTTTGATAGAAGACCCCCTAGAGAAGGCAACAGCAACCCACTCCGGTATTCCTGCCTGGAGAATTCCATGGACAGAGGAGCCTGGTGGGCTGTAGTCCACTGGGGTCACAGAGAGTCGGACACGACTGAGGCAACTGAGCAAGCACTCATGGTTAGCTCTTTGATAACAAAATAGTCTTCAGAGTTAGAAGGGTGCCTTATATAGCTCAGCTCATTAAATGGAGTTCTGGAAGTCTACATTTCTTTTTTCTGTACTCGGCTTCTTTCTATTGCACTTACACATGAATGACACATGGGAATATCTGTACTAGTATGAGATTTTTACAGATAGAAAATCATAAAAAATATTCTATGCATCTTTTTTCCAATGAATCAACCAAAGAAACTAGGTAGCAAAAACTGAAAACAAATTTGAAATTTCATAATTATCTAACTCTATTAGGATTATATTCTGATTTTTCCCCCCCAGGTTTGGGATGAGGCCTAGCTTTCAAATATTCTATAAACATTTGCATTTACTTAAAAAAAAAAAAAAAAACCTTGTAACTCCTTTCAGACAACTGTGGGGTTGTTTGTTTTTTGTTTTTTTTCAAGCAGCTGTTTAATACCACCCTTCAGTTTGGAGACGAAGATGCAAAGGGTTTCAACTAGTACTTCCAAATTCCTAGACTGTTTTTTTAACTGCAATTATTTTCTCTCCTAGAAAAACCATTTGTCTAGTATAGTTTTTATCCTGTCCAACCTAATTTTTTTAAAAACTGATTTCTATTTTCCATTTCTCTGTGCTGAAAAATGTCCCTCTCCCTTTACTTTGCAGAAAGTTTGGGGACTGAAAACTTTTGAATTTTTGCATCCTCATTTTATACAATTCTATTAATGTGTGTACTCACTCATTTGAGACCTTGCCTCCCATGAAGGTGAAGGATGAGGATGAAGATGAGGATGAATACCCTTTGCTTCATTCTTTAATTCATTTAGTTGGTCATTCAAATGGTAAATGTAGGATAGCAGGCCATCTACGTTTATACCTACACAAATCAGTGCCACACAAGGCATGTGCTGCTGTGAGGGGTCAGAAAAGGGACTGGACAGATGTGATGACATAGACGTCATGGACTGAATGACACTAGCTAAGCCTTTAAATAGGGAAGAGTACAGGGTGTGCTTTGAAGGTGGACTAGTTAGTGGAGCATATTATCTGCAGATAAGTATAGTGGGAAAAGTACCCTGAAACAAATCTTGAATTTTTAAAAGCAGGTAATGAGTTAACACTTGAAGCTTTTCATTTATTATGGATGTATTATTGTATTCCCAATTTAAGTAGGATCAAATTTCTGTCAAAATAGCAAACAAAAACATGATTTGACTTTAGCAAGAATGACTAGTGTCTGCTGAAGCCTGATTTTTATCATTCTTCTGTATTACTTAGTGCAATGAATTCTTCTGAGTGAGAATCATATTTCCACATTAATGGATTTCCTTGAGCCACATTTGGTTAGCCTGAAAAATTATCTGTGTGAAGGATGTCATTGAAATGAAAGTGATTTTTTTTTCCAAGACTGGAAATAACTTTATGAATAGTGATAACCCTTATATCAAGGGGGAAGAGCAGAAATAGTATTTCTACTGTCAGTCATACCTCTGCTCCATGGGCTGACTTACAACTTCAAAACCTAGGAAGTGGTTTCTCCACTCTATGTGGCATTATGGCAAGGTAAAAAGTGGCTACAATTATGCATTTACCTACCTTTCTTCTAACTCCCATCACATAATTAAGCAGAAGGATGAAGTAGTTGCAACTTTTGATTCTAAGAGTGAGTCAGCATCTGTCTTGTCCAAGGAAGTCTGTTGGGGAGATCAGACTCCTAAGTTAATTCAGAGCTTTTGGGAAATTTCATAAACACAGGTTACAACTTAGAAAGTTACACAGGACTCTTACACATTATCACGAAACTAAACTTGACTTCTGCTTTTAGCTGAGATGGAGCAGTAGCAACCAGATGTACCTTTCCCAGCTGAAACAACTAAAAAGACAAGAAAAAATAGATGAGAGAATGGTTCTTGAGACACCGGACGCCACACAGTGAAGAACAGCGCTCCCTGGGAGAGGAGAAACAAGGTAAGCCCTTTGATTATTTCACCTTACCACCTTAAGAGAGTTTCCAGCCTGCGACACAGGGTGAGGAACATAGGTGGAACCCAGCAGATACCCTGAGCTGAGAGAAAGGTAAGTCTGGGGAAACCAAGGCAGCTAGAATTTGCAGGACAGAGTACCAGAGAAATGACCTCTGGAGATCTTCACAGGGTCCTCATTACACGTGCATGTTAGCAAACTACTTCAGTTTCGGAAAGAACCAGCTCAAAGGAGGGAACAGCACCTGATGCGCATACAGGGTGGGGAAAAGTTCATGGAACATTTGAGCAGAGTTCTCAGAAGCATCCTTCTTCAGTAATGGGGAATAATTAGCCCTTGATTAGTGTTCTGGTCCTGCCCAACAAAACTTACACATAAGAGTGAAAGGGATCGAACTGGTTTTTTTTTCTGTATAATTATTTGGCTGTGCCAGGTCTTAGTTGCAGCATGAGGATCATAGATCTTTGTTGCAGCATGTGGGATCTTTGGTTGTGATGTATAAACCCTTAGTTGCAGCATGTGGGATCTAGCTCTCTGACTGGGGATCCACCCTGGGCCCTCTGCAATGAGAGTTCAGAGTCTTAGACACCTGACCACCGAAAAGTCCCTCAAACTTGTTTTATATACCATAAGTGCATCCCAGAACAAACTGGAAATTTATAGGAATACAAAAATGTCCAGCACCCAACAAGGTAAAATTTACAATCACTGGTATCCAATCAAAGATTACTAGTCTTATAAAGAGGCAAGAAAACACAATTCATAATGAGGAAAATAATCAAACCAACCTAGAATTTACACACATCTTAGGATTAGCTGAGGATAACAGTAAAGCAGTTATTGTTACTGATATGTTCAGAAGTTGAAGTTTAGATATGAAAGATCAAAAATGAAGCACATTTGTTCCCTGTAGGAGCCACCGTAGCGGGGTGGGAAGTGCACAGAGTAAAGAGTATCCTGCCCCCACACCTTGCCAGTGAAAAAGTGACCTCACCAGACCAGAGCCTCAGTAAGCTATGAGTTAACTTCAAATGACCTGATACATAAATAATTGAAACCCCTGAAGGTGAAGGAGAGAAGGAGGCAAAGAGATGGAAAAAAGATTTGAAAAATGTTTGAAGAATTTCCAATTTTGACAAACAGTAGTACTTCACAGATGCATGAAGCTCCCACAGATCCCAAGCACGGAGACATAACTAAAACTACACCAAAGCACATCAGGACATGATGTGATGAAACCAGTGGTACAGAGAAAAATCTTCCCACTAGCTGTCTCTTTTACACACGGCAGCGTGTGTATGTCAGTGCTACTCTCTCTCACTTCGTCTCACCCTCTGCTTCCTCTCCTGTGCCCGCAAGTCCGTTCTCAACGTCTGTGTCTCTATTCCTGCCCTGTAGAAGATTCATCTAGAGAAGAAAAATACATTAAAAATAAGGATGGCAGCAGATTTCCTACTGGCAACAATTCAAATGAGGCAACAGTGGAACACCATCTTTACACTATTTGAAAGAAACAAATAAGTTCAACTGATTACAAATCAGACTTTGAAAACTATTCAAAAATCAAACTTAGAACCATATAACAAAGAAATCAAAGCAGATACTATATGATAATGTCCTAACTACAGGCAGTATACCAAAGCTTCATTTATATGTTGTCATCCTCAGAGAAAAAGAAAAATGGCTCACGAGCCATCCACCATAGCCTTTACCAGCCCTCTCATATCAACATCAGCAATCTTATTTGCAGTACCATCACTGTTTCTGACTAAAAATGGAGAAAGTTCACAGAGCCATAGCCTTCTAAAACCTGTGTCCCCGAGGAGTTCATGCATGCAGAGGCTATCATAGAAACAGTCTGCCCAAGCCTTTTCTCTGCGCTAATGCAGTTTTTACTCAGTTGTTCCCATGCCTCTTCCTGATGTTTATTTTGCTGGGTACTAGAATAATAGTATTTTTTTAAAGCTCTTCCTGTGTTTTGGGCTGGAAAGATCTTGCTGCCTTCCTTTGGTGCTTTCCTTTTTCAGTTTTGTTTCATGTACGATTCATTTACTCTCACAGTCTCATTTTAGATACTACTGCTCCCAACCTGTGTATTCAAACCACCTCAAAAAAGGCAATGGCAGAGGGCAAGTTGTGACATCCTATTCTGTTGCTTCTAGTCTGTCTCTGTAACCCCAGACATTTAAGCTGTTGACCCACCAGCATGGCGAGTCAGGAATGCCTATTCTGGCAAACAGAAGCAAACTACAAGCCATCCTTTTCTGTGATCACATTAATCACTAGAAGCTGGGCATGGAGAGAATGAAGCACAGACTCAGTACAGTCCTCCTGTACAACTCATGGGCAGAAACACCCTGAAGAGTCTCTATGCCCTCTGAGATATCTACGGACCGGGACATATCAGCTGCAAACATGCATCAAGCAAAGACTTGATGGGATTGCAGTCCCCACACTATTGAAGTAAAGCAAGAGTTAGAGAGCTGTGATTGCAAGGGATCTACAGCAAACAAGTGGAGAGTTAATACTACAATGATAGGAGCAATAGATACTCAGCACTGAGTATGCACCAGGCAGGGTTTCAAGCATTTTACGGATATTAACTTATTTGATTTTCACAAGAAGCCTATGAAGTGGGTACCCTTATCCTCATATTACTGGGAGTGTGTGATACCGCCCAGGTCACAGTGGTGAAGCCCGTCAGACTGACTCCTGCTCTCTCAACCCCTCTCTCCGAACTGTGGAGGGAGGAGCAGCACCGGACAGAGACTGAACACATGGTCAGTGCCTTCCCCTCCCTCATTACTTCACCCCTGAACACCTGGCATCGATGTCACCCACTTTGCCTTCTTTATAGATCATTTTGAGGACCAAACAGGAAGTAATTTTGCAGACCTTCACAGTGTATTTTAAGTACTATGCTAACAGAAGGGGTTACAGAGGGGGTCTAAGAGACAGTAGTGATGCACCAGGGGGCTCTGCTGGACGGCAAGGCAGTGTGAGTGTCCTAAGCAGCTTTCAGTGTTACTGAGACGGAGAGTGTCTGCCGTTCTCATACACTTGGATTTGTTGTTTCTTAGCACTCATTTCTCAGGCTAGAGGATATTGCCCCAAGAGTAAAACAGTCTATCATTCTTTCTTTCATTCTTATATTAATAAGAGATCCCTAAATTGGATTAAACAGCCTCTTTGTTCTATATAGATAAGAAATGAAGCAGTCATAAAGGATAAAGAGCAATTTTTTTGTATCTGGAATTTAAAAACTCCAGAAGATAGCTTGAGAGGAATCTAGGGTAATTGGCTAAGACATTTAAAAAACATATGCCTCTCTCTGAAAAAAAAAAAAAAAAAAGAAGAGAACAAAGAAGTAAGGAAGATACCCACCGTCTTTGCTCTGAAATAAAGGTAATGGGAAGCTTTGGCTACTTTAATGGCCCTGAGAGCACTAATTTTGCAAGTTTTGCCAGAGCCTTGCTGGTCTGCACCCAGCAGTAATGTACAGAGACTGAGCGGGCATGTCTGTCCTATAATTAAGGCTACAGAGCAGAGCAGCAGGTGCAAACTTCTCATCCTTCAGCTCAACTCTTAAACTGCTTGTGCTCTTGTAACTTAAAGTCTAAACTTGTTAAAAGTGAGATTTGTAAGGTCCTTANAAAACCTAGGAAGTGGTTTCTCCACTCTATGTGGCATTATGGCAAGGTAAAAAGTGGCTACAATTATGCATTTACCTACCTTTCTTCTAACTCCCATCACATAATTAAGCAGAAGGATGAAGTAGTTGCAACTTTTGATTCTAAGAGTGAGTCAGCATCTGTCTTGTCCAAGGAAGTCTGTTGGGGAGATCAGACTCCTAAGTTAATTCAGAGCTTTTGGGAAATTTCATAAACACAGGTTACAACTTAGAAAGTTACACAGGACTCTTACACATTATCACGAAACTAAACTTGACTTCTGCTTTTAGCTGAGATGGAGCAGTAGCAACCAGATGTACCTTTCCCAGCTGAAACAACTAAAAAGACAAGAAAAAATAGATGAGAGAATGGTTCTTGAGACACCGGACGCCACACAGTGAAGAACAGCGCTCCCTGGGAGAGGAGAAACAAGGTAAGCCCTTTGATTATCTCACCTTACCACCTTAAGAGAGTTTCCAGCCTGCGACACAGGGTGAGGAACATAGGTGGAACCCAGCAGATACCCTGAGCTGAGAGAAAGGTAAGTCTGGGGAAACCAAGGCAGCTAGAATTTGCAGGACAGAGTACCAGAGAAATGACCTCTGGAGATCTTCACAGGGTCCTCATTACACGTGCATGTTAGCAAACTACTTCAGTTTCGGAAAGAACCAGCTCAAAGGAGGGAACAGCACCTGATGCGCATACAGGGTGGGGAAAAGTTCATGGAACATTTGAGCAGAGTTCTCAGAAGCATCCTTCTTCAGTAATGGGGAATAATTAGCCCTTGATTAGTGTTCTGGTCCTGCCCAACAAAACTTACACATAAGAGTGAAAGGGATCGAACTGGTTTTTTTTTCTGTATAATTATTTGGCTGTGCCAGGTCTTAGTTGCAGCATGAGGATCATAGATCTTTGTTGCAGCATGTGGGATCTTTGGTTGTGATGTATAAACCCTTAGTTGCAGCATGTGGGATCTAGCTCTCTGACTGGGGATCCACCCTGGGCCCTCTGCAATGAGAGTTCAGAGTCTTAGACACCTGACCACCGGAAAGTCCCTCAAACTTGTTTTATATACCATAAGTGCATCCCAGAACAAACTGGAAGTTTATAGGAATACAAAAATGTCCAGCACCCAACAAGGTAAAATTTACAATCACTGGTATCCAATCAAAGATTACTAGTCTTATAAAGAGGCAAGAAAACACAATTCATAATGAGGAAAATAATCAAACCAACCTAGAATTTACACACATCTTAGGATTAGCTGAGGATAACAGTAAAGCAGTTATTGTTACTGATATGTTCAGAAGTTGAAGTTTAGATATGAAAGATCAAAAATGAAGCACATTTGTTCCCTGTAGGAGCCACCGTAGCGGGGTGGGAAGTGCACAGAGTAAAGAGTATCCTGCCCCCACACCTTGCCAGTGAAAAAGTGACCTCACCAGACCAGAGCCTCAGTAAGCTATGAGTTAACTTCAAATGACCTGATACATAAATAATTGAAACCCCTGAAGGTGAAGGAGAGAAGGAGGCAAAGAGATGGAAAAAAGATTTGAAAAATGTTTGAAGAATTTCCAATTTTGACAAACAGTAGTACTTCACAGATGCATGAAGCTCCCACAGATCCCAAGCACGGAGACATAACTAAAACTACACCAAAGCACATCAGGACATGATGTGATGAAACCAGTGGTACAGAGAAAAATCTTCCCACTAGCTGTCTCTTTTACACACGGCAGCGTGTGTATGTCAGTGCTACTCTCTCTCACTTCGTCTCACCCTCTGCTTCCTCTCCTGTGCCCGCAAGTCCGTTCTCAACGTCTGTGTCTCTATTCCTGCCCTGTAGAAGATTCATCTAGAGAAGAAAAATACATTAAAAATAAGGATGGCAGCAGATTTCCTACTGGCAACAATTCAAATGAGGCAACAGTGGAACACCATCTTTACACTATTTGAAAGAAACAAATAAGTTCAACTGATTACAAATCAGACTTTGAAAACTATTCAAAAATCAAACTTAGAACCATATAACAAAGAAATCAAAGCAGATACTATATGATAATGTCCTAACTACAGGCAGTATACCAAAGCTTCATTCATATGTTGTCATCCTCAGAGAAAAAGAAAAATGGCTCACGAGCCATCCACCATAGCCTTTACCAGCCCTCTCATATCAATATCAGCAATCTTATTTGCAGTACCATCACTGTTTCTGACTAAAAATGGAGAAAGTTCACAGAGCCATAGCCTTCTAAAACCTGTGTCCCCGAGGAGTTCATGCATGCAGAGGCTATCATAGAAACAGTCTGCCCAAGCCTTTTCTCTGCGCTAATGCAGTTTTTACTCAGTTGTTCCCATGCCTCTTCCTGATGTTTATTTTGCTGGGTACTAGAATAATAGTATTTTTTTAAAGCTCTTCCTGTGTTTTGGGCTGGAAAGATCTTGCTGCCTTCCTTTGGTGCTTTCCTTTTTCAGTTTTGTTTCATGTACGATTCATTTACTCTCACAGTCTCATTTTAGATACTACTGCTCCCAACCTGTGTATTCAAACCACCTCAAAAAAGGCAATGGCAGAGGGCAAGTTGTGACATCCTATTCTGTTGCTTCTAGTCTGTCTCTGTAACCCCAGACATTTAAGCTGTTGACCCACCAGCATGGCGAGTCAGGAATGCCTATTCTGGCAAACAGAAGCAAACTACAAGCCATCCTTTTCTGTGATCACATTAATCACTAGAAGCTGGGCATGGAGAGAATGAAGCACAGACTCAGTACAGTCCTCCTGTACAACTCATGGGCAGAAACACCCTGAAGAGTCTCTATGCCCTCTGAGATATCTACGGACCGGGACATATCAGCTGCAAACATGCATCAAGCAAAGACTTGATGGGATTGCAGTCCCCACACTATTGAAGTAAAGCAAGAGTTAGAGAGCTGTGATTGCAAGGGATCTACAGCAAACAAGTGGAGAGTTAATACTACAATGATAGGAGCAATAGATACTCAGCACTGAGTATGCACCAGGCAGGGTTTCAAGCATTTTACGGATATTAACTTATTTGATTTTCACAAGAAGCCTATGAAGTGGGTACCCTTATCCTCATATTACTGGGAGTGTGTGATACCGCCCAGGTCACAGTGGTGAAGCCCGTCAGACTGACTCCTGCTCTCTCAACCCCTCTCTCCGAACTGTGGAGGGAGGAGGAGCACCGGACAGAGACTGAACACATGGTCAGTGCCTTCCCCTCCCTCATTACTTCACCCCTGAACACCTGGCATCGATGTCACCCACTTTGCCTTCTTTATAGATCATTTTGAGGACCAAACAGGAAGTAATTTTGCAGACCTTCACAGTGTATTTTAAGTACCATGCTAACAGAAGGGGTTACAGAGGGGGTCTAAGAGACAGGAGTGATGCACCAGGGGGCTCTGCTGGACGGCAAGGCAGTGTGAGTGTCCTAAGCAGCTTTCAGTGTTACTGAGACGGAGAGTGTCTGCCGTTCTCATACACTTGGATTTGTTGTTTCTTAGCACTCATTTCTCAGGCTAGAGGATATTGCCCCAAGAGTAAAACAGTCTATCATTCTTTCTTTCATTCTTATATTAATAAGAGATCCCTAAATTGGATTAAACAGCCTCTTTGTTCTATAGATAAGAAATGAAGCAGTCATAAAGGATAAAGAGCAATTTTTTTGTATCTGGAATTTAAAAACTCCAGAAGATAGCTTGAGAGGAATCTAGGGTAATTGGCTAAGACATTTAAAAAACATATGCCTCTCTCTGAAAAAAAAAAAAAAAAAANGGAGAAAGTTCACAGAGCCATAGCCTTCTAAAACCTGTGTCCCCGAGGAGTTCATGCATGCAGAGGCTATCATAGAAACAGTCTGCCCAAGCCTTTTCTCTGAGCTAATGCAGTTTTTACTCAGTTGTTCCCATGCCTCTTCCTGATGTTTATTTTGCTGGGTACTAGAATAATAGTATTTTTTTAAAGCTCTTCCTGTGTTTTGGGCTGGAAAGATCTTGCTGCCTTCCTTTGGTGCTTTCCTTTTTCAGTTTTGTTTCATGTACGATTCATTTACTCTCACAGTCTCATTTTAGATACTACTGCTCCCAACCTGTGTATTCAAACCACCTCAAAAAAGGCAATGGCAGAGGGCAAGTTGTGACATCCTATTCTGTTGCTTCTAGTCTGTCTCTGTAACCCCAGACATTTAAGCTGTTGACCCACCAGCATGGCGAGTCAGGAATGCCTATTCTGGCAAACAGAAGCAAACTACAAGCCATCCTTTTCTGTGATCACATTAATCACTAGAAGCTGGGCATGGAGAGAATGAAGCACAGACTCAGTACAGTCCTCCTGTACAACTCATGGGCAGAAACACCCTGAAGAGTCTCTATGCCCTCTGAGATATCTACGGACCGGGACATATCAGCTGCAAACATGCATCAAGCAAAGACTTGATGGGATTGCAGTCCCCACACTATTGAAGTAAAGCAAGAGTTAGAGAGCTGTGATTGCAAGGGATCTACAGCAAACAAGTGGAGAGTTAATACTACAATGATAGGAGCAATAGATACTCAGCACTGAGTATGCACCAGGCAGGGTTTCAAGCATTTTACGGATATTAACTTATTTGATTTTCACAAGAAGCCTATGAAGTGGGTACCCTTATCCTCATATTACTGGGAGTGTGTGATACCGCCCAGGTCACAGTGGTGAAGCCCGTCAGACTGACTCCTGCTCTCTCAACCCCTCTCTCCGAACTGTGGAGGGAGGAGCAGCACCGGACAGAGACTGAACACATGGTCAGTGCCTTCCCCTCCCTCATTACTTCACCCCTGAACACCTGGCATCGATGTCACCCACTTTGCCTTCTTTATAGATCATTTTGAGGACCAAACAGGAAGTAATTTTGCAGACCTTCACAGTGTATTTTAAGTACTATGCTAACAGAAGGGGTTACAGAGGGGGTCTAAGAGACAGGAGTGATGCACCAGGGGGCTCTGCTGGACGGCAAGGCAGTGTGAGTGTCCTAAGCAGCTTTCAGTGTTACTGAGACGGAGAGTGTCTGCCGTTCTCATACACTTGGATTTGTTGTTTCTTAGCACTCATTTCTCAGGCTAGAGGATATTGCCCCAAGAGTAAAACAGTCTATCATTCTTTCTTTCATTCTTATGTTAATAAGAGATCCCTAAATTGGATTAAACAGCCTCTTTGTTCTATATAGATAAGAAATGAAGCAGTCATAAAGGATAAAGAGCAATTTTTTTGTATCTGGAATTTAAAAACTCCAGAAGATAGCTTGAGAGGAATCTAGGGTAATTGGCTAAGACATTTAAAAAACATATGCCTCTCTCTGAAAAAAAAAAAAAAAAAAGAAGAGAACAAAGAAGTAAGGAAGATACCCACCGTCTTTGCTCTGAAATAAAGGTAATGGGAAGCTTTGGCTACTTTAATGGCCCTGAGAGCACTAATTTTGCAAGTTTTGCCAGAGCCTTGCTGGTCTGCACCCAGCAGTAATGTACAGAGACTGAGCGGGCATGTCTGTCCTATAATTAAGGCTACAGAGCAGAGCAGCAGGTGCAAACTTCTCATCCTTCAGCTCAACTCTTAAACTGCTTGTGCTCTTGTAACTTAAAGTCTAAACTTGTTAAAAGTGAGATTTGTAAGGTCCTTACTCTATAACAGGAGCTAGGCACTACAGACATTTCTTTAAAGCAAAATTGGAAACAGCTACCCGACTAACACGTATCAGCTATTCTAAGATGTTGCCATTTCACATTTTCTGGGGGGAAAATGTTAATTCCAAGTAGATTAATACCCACATGAGCATGATATTGCAGCAAGATTAGAAGACCTTTTTTCCCTTTTGTGTAAAACTTTTCTAGTAACAGGAGTCGTCCCTCCTTACCCAGTCCTCTCTCAATGTAATTTAGGTGCTTAGAGGTTTTTCTGATACAAAGGCCCTCACCATCACCAAGGTTTTGTCTTATTTTCTTATTAAAAATTTATCTTAAGAATTTGAATTGTAGTCACTTTCCTGCAAAGAGCTGAAGCAGCAAAAACCTCACTGCGAAACTAGTTCCGTTTAAAACATTTCAGTGTGATCCTGCCATATCTTAAAATAATTATAGCCTAGGAAGGCAGTCGTGGCTTTGGGTTTGAACAGTTTTTATCATGCTGTATGTACCTTCCTGTGGGGTCAGAAGATCAGTGACCTAACTGTGTGCCAAGAACACGTACTAAGATGGAAGCCATGTGCCTCTGCAGGAACACCCAGGAGAAAGTACAGTGCCTGGAGAAGGAGCAGGGTTTCCTTAGGGACAGTGACACTACCTGCTTGGCACAGAGGTTCCAGCTACCAGTGAGGGAACCAGCTTCTAGTGATGCCTGTACCCACTGTAGGATTCTTTGAGATGTTGAGTTAATAGGGTCACTGCTGCTGCTTGAATGCCTGTAGTAGGAACTAAGAAAAATGACTCGGTAGACAATGGCTGTCTGAGCCAATAGAAGCAGGTCTCATAGTTCAACTCCTGGTGTAGCAAAAAAACTGGCTGAGGAAAGATGCTGCAGACCTTGTAAGAAGACCGCTCTCTTGCAGTGCCATCCAGCCCCACTGCTAGAGTTCCGTAAATTATTTACGGGCTTTGGCTATAAATTAGAGATGAGTAGAAGGGCCTTTGGGTCTGATCTTGGATGTACTCCTTATTAATGAATTTCACACCGTTTCTGCTGGAAGGGAGGGGTTTTGATAAGAGTACCAAATTTCTTCTTGCATATAGGAATTACTAGTGCTATTACTGTTTTGAAGACTGTTCTTATCTCAAATTCCACTCTAACAGTTTAAAAGCCCTTTGCTAGGAAAAGTAAATGTAGTCAATCATTCATTTAATTCAACTCACTTTTTGTATCCTTGCGTTGTAAACAGTGGATCTGATTCCCATTTCAGAGAAGTTAATCTTACCTCTTTCCTCGCTGTCAGCAAAATTTCCTTGCTTGTTGTTGTCCCAGGTACCTAAAATTCGCACATAAACATGTGAATTAAAAGTATCAATGCTATTAGAACTCTGTGACCAAATATCATCCAAGCTGTCAGGCTTACCCTTCTCAAGGAAATAAGCTAGTCAGCTCCATCACCAACACTTCCTGCCTTCGTAAGTGCCAGGAGAGACAAGGACATTCAGAAACATCAAAGAGCTTGTGTGCCCTGGAGTAAGAGTCCTTGTTTACACAACCTCAGGATCAGCCATCAACCTCTCTCTCACACACACACAAAATCTGGTGACAGAGACGAGAACTTTTGCTCATATTTTTTTAATGTATCACAATGAGCAGGAAACATACTTGATGAAATATTTTCAAAGGAGTATATTCAATTACCATCTACAATCAACTTAACTATGACAACAAAGTTTTTGTGACAAATTTTTTTTCAGTTTGAAAGTTCCATGTGGTTCTGTTAGTCTCCATGTATTTTGGTACAGTTCGAGATCAGCATTGTTACAGTAACAAAAAAGCTAACAAGACTACATTATAGAAAAACACCAAGAACATCATTTTTGGTTTCACTTGCTCTATTTTTTTTGTTGTTTTTTTGTTTTTTGTTTTTTTGTACATTGCAAAGGCTGTTCATATACCTCTTCACCTCAGGGTCACGTTCATGTATGCTCTTTCCTACCCAAACCTGCCCCCCTCCCTGTCTCTTATACACATCTTGATTTGTATAAGAGACAGNTGTTTTTTTGTACATTGCAAAGGCTGTTCATATACCTCTTCACCTCAGGGTCACGTTCATGTATGCTCTTTCCTACCCAAACTTGCCCCCCTCCCCACCCCCCGAAGGAAGTAAATAAACAAAAAAACTAGTCAAAGCTTTGTTTCACAGTGGGCAGTATCTCAGCGCCAACAACCAACCAACTCAATTTATGCTTCTATTTAAAATGTTTTAATTTAATTTATTATTTAAAAAAAATATATGTCCATGAACATCAAGTGCACTGGCTTGGGTCACTGCCTCTCTCTCCTGCAACTTCCTGCCATGCCTGATAAACTCAGGTTTAAACACATGCCGTCTGTTTTACTTTATTTTCAATTGTGTAAAACTTTGGCCACATTCATATCTTTAAATAGCTTTTAATTAAAAAAAAAACTTCCTAGATTTATTAAACTTTTCCGTGTGTGTTTCCTTTTTAAGTTTCTTTTTGGAGGATGGAAGAAATAACTCCCATTCTGTGGGCACATTTGGTGCTGTGACTGAATGGTGCCCAGCACCAACCCACACTGTGGAAAGTCAGAAAAAAACCAACCAACCAAAATATGAAGTGTTAATGGAGGTGAAGAACTAATTTTAAAAGTGAGATGAGATATCCTATTCAGCTACCTACAGGAATAAATTCTCTGAGTGAGACCAGTCTAAACAGTTGAGCATTGTAGTGAATTCATGCTTTGTAAATGATTCTGGTCACAGCCACGGTGGATGTCAGCCCACAAACATCAACTAGCTCATGTCTGACGTCTAAGCTTCACCATCACTGACTGCTTTGCTACTTCTGGGTCAATGCTGAGAAGAATTATTTTTTCTTTTTGAATGAACATACACGTGGGTGGTACAGTTGTAGAGGAAAGCATTAAGCAATGCAACCCACTCCAGGTTGAAACACTCGCATAGCCCCTCTGGGAAACATTGGTAGGCGGAAGCAGGCTTAGCCACTCTACCCAACCACCTTGCTGTTGCCAAACACACCCACAAGTCGAGGCATGGCATACCAAAACACTGACAGTCACTCTGCCTCACAGAGGGAGGATGGCATAGTAGCTCCAAAAAAAAAGCCATTGGGGAAAAGGTGGCAAAATTACAAGGAAATGAACTTAAAGTTGAGGGGGGAGGAAAAGGGATAGAAATTGCACTATTACCAAGCAGTTATCATTTTTAAAAACAAAGTTTTCAGAAAAGACCTAGCAGAATTTGATAGGTAAAGCTAGTATTAAATTGTTAATTGGTATCACATAGAGAACCAAAAACAAAAACAATTTTTTTTCTATATGATACAGACACAGAGTAACATACAACAGTTAAATGGCAAAAAATATATATATATTTCATAGAGTTACAAACAAGATAAAATAATGGAAAACAAAACTGTACAACTTCAAAATTTAAAAATGTTCATCTCAAACACAGGGAGAAATACAAGAATTCTTGTCAAAAGAAACAGCTTGCTAAAACAGCAAATATTTTGCGTACTTGTTTTTGACACCTTATGCTACAGCTGGATACTGGTATGAATAGTTAGATGGTATTCTTTAGTATTTCTACTTAAAAAATTAAAAAAGAAATTTGCACTGTGCATCAATCAGCCTAGTTAGAAATATATACAACAGTTCAGGATCTACTCTTTCATTAAACTAAAAACAAATTCATAAAAATAAAATAGTCCCGGCTAAAAAAGAAAAAGAGAAAAAAAGAAATCCATTTTCAGATCTTGGAATGCTCCAGTCTTTTTGCAAAGTCGATGAGTGGCTTCTGCACTGGGGAAAGAAGCCCAAAAGGTGACCAGATGGAACCTGCATTCACAGTCTTCAAAGTTCCCTTTTGAAACATAAGGAAGAGAATGAAAGGGAGAAGGACTTCAACTTTCAGGGTAAGGGGAGATTCTTTCGGTTGATGTTTGGCTATGAAAGTGAAACAGCAAAGCATCTATTTGTCTCCAAAATCTACGTTATAGCAGCACAAAGTTTTCCTTTCAAAGTTCAGACCGCTTTTTTTTTATAAGATGAGAAAGGGTGTATGTTGCGTTGTGTTGTGTGTTACAAGAATATGGATATTAACATAAACACAAGTGCCTCACACACGGTTTCTTTTTTGCTCTCTGTACGTACAAGTGCTATCTGCTTCTTTGTTGGCTGCGCTCTGGATCACTCACCGCTCAGACTGCCTAACACAAGGACAAAACTTTGAAGTGAAAAATGTGTCTTTTGGTATATGGAATTTCATTAACAGTTGCCTCTCTGCTTGCAGAAGAAGCGCATAACAACCTGGGAATCTTTTGTTTTACTCTTTCTTTTATTAAGCTAAGTCTTGTTTGTTTAAATCAGAAACAAATTCTCAAGTAACAAGAACCCTTTCCCTTTTTTCTGCCTCAGCAGTGAAAGGGTGTGTCTTTGGATTTTATTTAAAGCATGAAATTTCTTTTTCTGAGAGAGGAAAGAAAACAAAACAAAAACACAGAAACCAAACCCCTAACCAAAAACTTTTTTAGAAAAGAAAAGCACACAGCCCAATTACACAAACCGAAACGAATGCTTTAGCTTAAGAAAAGAATATTTGAAGCATCTACCAAAGAAGGAGGGGGAAAATCGGGTGAAAAGGAGGAGAAATAAAAACTAAATGTACAAGGCTAACAGACGTAGATAACTAGAATTATATGCCTTTAAAAAGTTTCAACTCCCCAACCAAAAATAATCTGTGAGGATCCTAATGACCCCTAGAACCCTTTGAAATTCTTTCTTTAGGTTTATAAAATAATTCTGTAGCTACCTTCTAAGAAATGAAGGCAGCTACCTTAAATGGGAGATTATAGGGTGGGAGGAGGAAAGAGAAAGTGGAAATAAGGGACAAAGGGGAGAAAAGCTTAGGTGAATCAACGGATTGCAATCTATCTGCTAGGAATGAACAAGACAACATCAAATGAGGAGCTGTCAGCTGGACCATACAAAAAGCTAAATGTACACAAAAGGTTTTTTTTTTTTCTCCTTTTAAATCTACCATACTGCTTCAGTTCATTTCCAATGCAACAATCTACTCAACACCAAAAATGGTCATATCTATCATAAATACAGAAAGTCAGTTTTTAAAACTTATTTTTTTTAAGCTACAAGTCCTCAACACTCTGTGTGGGTTTTTTTTTTTTTCCTCTGAAAGTGGGAGTGCTTAACTTTTCCCCTTGAAATTGGCTTCAGCAGAAAAGCTATCCTTAAAATCCCCAGAAAGCTAAAGCAGTTCACATTGTTTTTCTCAAATACTTTCTGCCCATTTTTAAATTAACAAAACAAAAAATCTTTTCTGGAACGAAAATAAAAACAAACCAAAAAAAAAAAACAAACCAAAAAAATAATATATATAAAACAATGATTCTGAAAACAGAACAAAGTGTGAGCGATTGACCTGAGAATAAAAAGACATTACATTTCTTTTTTTCTTTTAGCAAGCCATTGGTATCTGAATGCTAAGATAGCAAGAAATTTTTTTAAAACTGTAACAAGGTGGACTGCTTTCCCATACAGTGCATGCCGGGCTCCTCTGTGCTATCGATGTGGGGCGTTTATTGGAAAGGGGCAAATATACAAGGGGTTTAAGCTCCAAAGACATAGGGAGGCCCTGTGGACTTCTGTTTCCCAGACCAATAAGTACCTTCAAAAGGACACAATATAACAGGGTTAAAGGTTTTTTCTTTTTAATATTAAAAGAGAAAAGAAAAGACAACAATGTAAAATCACCGGCATAGATAGGTATATGGGAAAACAACCCACGCTTTTTCTTTTTTTTCCTTTTTTTTTTTTTTTTTTTTTGGTTAGAAGCTTTGGAATTGCAGTTAGTCTATTTTTGAAATTGGTTTGTTATTAATTTTTTTATTTAAATTCATTTGTGTGTATTGTTCATCTTCAAAGCTTACAATCTGAAGGTGTCCGTTCCTACACTGGTCAGACCACTGTCCTTGGGGCAGCTGGGGTCTTTGGGACCCTCCACCGGGCTCGCCGGTCCGTCGGACTTTTGGCTGAGATCCGTGTCAGACTCCTCCGAATAGTCGTCTGTTGGCATCGAGGGCTGAACCCCTGAGGTGCTGCATGAACTTGAGGTAACCGTTGAAGATGAGGAGAGAGGAGGAAAAGAAGGGGGCTTCGCAGCCGAAGCCCGGGAGACCACTTGCGGCCAAGACTTCCTGGAGGCGTGGGGGGAAGCGGAGGACGAGGAGGGGGCGGCGGCCGACGGGGGAGGGGGGCTGTCGTTTGAGTGAGCGGCAGACTGCGAGGTAGATGCGGTGCTAGGATCGGGGAAGCAGGCAGAGTGAGGTAATAAACTAGGGTGCTCTTTGGCGTTTCTTGCTGCTCTCGTGATTGTTCTGTGTTTGTGCAAGGCCGACTCGAGATGTTGACTCAGAGCTTCCTCCCCACACAGCGCGCTCTCGCACGCCAGGCAGTGGTACGAGCCGCCACCGCCGCCGCCGCCGCCGCCGCTGCCACCGCCGCCGCCGCCCGTGGGGACGTGAAGCACCATCTCTTGCAGGTTCACCACAGACTGGCCGAAGAAGCAGAGGGACTTCAGGTGGCTCCTCGCCGCCTCCTCGTCACCGAAGCCCGCCTGGCACTTGCGGCAGACCAACTTGTACTGCACCTTTGGAACAATGAAGGGGTCGTAGAGGGAGTCCGCACTTTTGCTTTCTGCTTCTGGCTCTTCGGGGGGTTTCGGCAGGAGGGGGGACACCTCACGGGGTGCGTTTTTCTGCTCTTCTGGTTTGGGGGATTCTTTGGCAGGGTCTTTGTCTGGGGAAGCAGCCCCCGGGGGGACTGGGGTTTGGCTTGCTTTGGGCTGCTGCTGCTGCACTTTTTGCTGCTGCTGCTGCTGCTGCTGCTGTAGTTGCCGTTGCTGCTGCTGCTGGAGGGCCTCCTGCAGACTCTGCTGGTATTGCTGGTACTGCTGCAGCAGGGAGCCCGGGGACAGCCCCATCAGGGCCTGCGACAGCGCAGGGCTGTAGGGGAACAGGCCTTCCATGCCATACATCGGCTGCAGGTACCCGCTCTGCAGGGTGCCGGGGATCTGGGGGGCATAGTAAGGAGAGAAGCCTGGTACAAAGTAAGGGAGGAACTGGCTCGTGAGCAATGCTGTGGGGTCTGAAGTCAAGGCCGCCTGCAGGGCCTGGAGCTGCGCAGGGTCCACCGCATACTCCATGGCGGGCAGTGGCGCTGAGAGCGTGGCTGCAGCCGCTGTAGGGGCCTCTCCTTTCTCCTTCTTGGGGACAGGCAGGGGTTCCCCTTTCCCTTTGTGTGCCTTCTCCTTCTCCTTGACCTTCTCACCGTCTTTGTCCTTGCGCTGTGGCTGCTGCGGCGGGAGCTGTGGTGCAGGTGGTGGCTGGGCTGCTGGCGGTGGCGGCTGCACCTGTGGCTGCTGGGGTTGGGGGGCTGGCTGAGGGGCCATTGCCATGGTGGCTTGTGCTGGGGTCGGGGAGCTCAGCGATGCTGAGGACGGTTTATTTGGTAATCCAGATGTGGGGAGGCCAGGGGAAGGAACTGTTGTGCTGGGCAGACCCATCAAGTTCGGTTTAGGAGACGTTAAAGCTGAAAGGAACGGAGACAGAAGTGATATGTCAGTCTGGGTGGCGAGGCTGAAGCTTGGGAGGTTTTGCTCGGGAGGTTTCATCTGTGTCACTGGCACAGGATCTAAGAGCTCAGAGCTTGAACTTAAAGGATCCTCTCTGTTGATTTAATGTTTTCAGTAGAGCTTTCTCACCAGGCCCAGGGTTGGCCAACCTGTATTTTAATCTGGACCCCACTCTGGCTCAGCTCCCATACTGTTCCTATCAGCTAAACAACTCCTAACACCTTCCTGCCCAATGTGCCACACCCATTCCACTGGGTCATATTTTCTTTGCCATGTTCCTAGCTACCATTCGCTCTGTTGCTTAGTCGCTAAGTTGTGTCTGATTCTTTGGAACACCATGAACTGTAGCCCACCAAGTTCCTTTGTTTATGGGATTTCCCAGGCCAGAATACTGGAGTGGGTTCCCATTTCCTTTTCCAGGGGATCTTCCTGACCCAGGGATCGAACTCATGTCTCCTGCATTGGCAGGCAGATTCTTTATGACTGAGCCACCAGGGAAGCCTTTCCATTCACTCTGCCCAAAGCAATTAGTCTGGAGGCCCTCAGACTAGCTGTTGCCAGCTGGGACCCATTTGAAACAATGACATTCATCAAAACCCCTATAGAAGTAATACAGTATGTACAGTATGGAGAAGAGAACAAAAGCAAGAATCCCAGTCAGGCACCAAGACCACATGAATAAACACAACAAGCTCTACACATGTGCCTCTGTGACCTCCACTGCTGCTGCTGAATGGACGTGTTAGGAGGCAGAGAGAGGAGGAGGAGGAAGGGGAAGAAATGAAAACAATCCACTCAAGGTAAACAGAGCCACTGTTTTGACTCAGCTGACCTCCTTTAACAAATCTGTTGAAAAATATGACCATCTAGGAGTAGGACTCTGGAGTCCAATGGAAAGATGAGCATTTTCTTCTCCTGCCCCTATTTGGTTGACAGAAGGCTTGGAAACCAGACACAGAAAGAGGGAAAAGCAATGTCAGAAACAGAACAGCCCAAGTGCTGGCCCCAGCAGTTACTGACACATCTCAACCTAGGCCCCACTGCTTATGGGTGGCAGGCCATGGCACTAGCCCCACATAGGGCAGAGCTGCATTCTCAGTCACACTCAGGCCTAACCTACCACTCCTGTAAAGCCTTCATCAAGCCCAGATTGCCATCCTCCCTGACCCTTAGTCATCTCCTGGTTTGACTCTTCAGTTCCAGGGTGATGGAAGGCTGCTGCTGGTTCATGTAGACTAGCGAAGTGCTGGAGGACAGCACTGAACACATCCCAGACACTAGACAGTAGGCATCCCTTCTCTTCATCTGGACCACCTTCAGCAAGAAGGCTGGGGTGGGGGGTTCCAAATAAGTCACTGTCTTCATGAGAGTAAACATTCCCAAAGGCCAGACCCAGGTGAAGACAATGTTGATTTCTGGCTCCAGTGGTATAGGGTTCCCTGGGCTATCACACTGTATTAAAAACCCTCACATTTCAGGTGTGGAGAACAAGGTTGCCTCCAGTTGACAATCCCAGAAAAAACATGCATTAACTTCAGGATAGCGAGGAGGATGCTTCCCTCAGCATCACATGACATCACTAACCGACACTTCTAAAATGACAGAAAGGGACAGCTGAGATTAAGTCATCCAGTTTCCTGAATGCAGTTAAGGGACCAAAATCAGAGAAGATGTGTCTCACTAGAAAAACCCAGTAAAGGTTTGTTAGTTAAGGTAGCACAAACAAGGCAGGGACAGACCAGATAATGAATTCCACACTCGGGACATGGCTCTGTCTACTTCGAGGCAATAGGCTTACTCTAGGTTTTAGGTTGGAGCTGCAGCCAGAGCCAGGGGCTCAGCAGGGCAGAGAAGAAATGCCTCCTGATTGCCCCATCCCTATAGCATCAGGCTCCCAGAGAAGAACTGACAGGACAAAAGAGATTCAGTTTTAAGGAACATGTACTGAACCTCTGCTATTTACCAGGCTCTGCACTAGGTGTGTTCACTCAGTAAAGCAGCTCAGTACATTCTCACAATAACCCTGTGGCTTTGGCTTTCTCATCTGTAAGGTCAGAACCACATGAGTCGTGCACTCCTGGAGTGGCTGAGGCCTNCTCATGTCTCCTGCATTGGCAGGCAGATTCTTTATGACTGAGCCACCAGGGAAGCCTTTCCATTCACTCTGCCCAAAGCAATTAGTCTGGAGGCCCTCAGACTAGCTGTTGCCAGCTGGGACCCATTTGAAACAATGACATTCATCAAAACCCCTATAGAAGTAATACAGTATGTACAGTATGGAGAAGAGAACAAAAGCAAGAATCCCAGTCAGGCACCAAGACCACATGAATAAACACAACAAGCTCTACACATGTGCCTCTGTGACCTCCACTGCTGCTGCTGAATGGACGTGTTAGGAGGCAGAGAGAGGAGGAGGAGGAAGGGGAAGAAATGAAAACAATCCATTCAAGGTAAACAGAGCCACTGTTTTGACTCAGCTGACCTCCTTTAACAAATCTGTTGAAAAATATGACCATCTAGGAGTAGGACTCTGGAGTCCAATGGAAAGATGAGCATTTTCTTCTCCTGCCCCTATTTGGTTGACAGAAGGCTTGGAAACCAGACACAGAAAGAGGGAAAAGCAATGTCAGAAACAGAACAGCCCAAGTGCTGGCCCCAGCAGTTACTGACACATCTCAACCTAGGCCCCACTGCTTATGGGTGGCAGGCCATGGCACTAGCCCCACATAGGGCAGAGCTGCATTCTCAGTCACACTCAGGCCTAACCTACCACTCCTGTAAAGCCTTCATCAAGCCCAGATTGCCATCCTCCCTGACCCTTAGTCATCTCCTGGTTTGACTCTTCAGTTCCAGGGTGATGGAAGGCTGCTGCTGGTTCATGTAGACTAGCGAAGTGCTGGAGGACAGCACTGAACACATCCCAGACACTAGACAGTAGGCATCCCTTCTCTTCATCTGGACCACCTTCAGCAAGAAGGCTGGGGTGGGGGGTTCCAAATAAGTCACTGTCTTCATGAGAGTAAACATTCCCAAAGGCCAGACCCAGGTGAAGACAATGTTGATTTCTGGCTCCAGTGGTATAGGGTTCCCTGGGCTATCACACTGTATTAAAAACCCTCACATTTCAGGTGTGGAGAACAAGGTTGCCTCCAGTTGACAATCCCAGAAAAAACATGCATTAACTTCAGGATAGCGAGGAGGATGCTTCCCTCAGCATCACATGACATCACTAACCGACACTTCTAAAATGACAGAAAGGGACAGCTGAGATTAAGTCATCCAGTTTCCTGAATGCAGTTAAGGGACCAAAATCAGAGAAGATGTGTCTCACTAGAAAAACCCAGTAAAGGTTTGTTAGTTAAGGTAGCACAAACAAGGCAGGGACAGACCAGATAATGAATTCCACACTCGGGACATGGCTCTGTCTACTTCGAGGCAATAGGCTTACTCTAGGTTTTAGGTTGGAGCTGCAGCCAGAGCCAGGGGCTCAGCAGGGCAGAGAAGAAATGCCTCCTGATTGCCCCATCCCTATAGCATCAGGCTCCCAGAGAAGAACTGACAGGACAAAAGAGATTCAGTTTTAAGGAACATGTACTGAACCTCTGCTATTTACCAGGCTCTGCACTAGGTGTGTTCACTCAGTAAAGCAGCTCAGTACATTCTCACAATAACCCTGTGGCTTTGGCTTTCTCATCTGTAAGGTCAGAACCACATGAGTCGTGCACTCCTGGAGTGGCTGAGGCCTCTCCTGACGCGGTGTGGACTTTGGCTGACACGTCTGCCATGTGATGCTTGGAACCTTGGCTTTCCACAGTAGATGGGTGTGGGGAAGAAATGGAAGGTCATGGAAAGAGCTTACCATTGGGCCTGACATACTCCTTTCTTTCCTAATTCCAGATGCAGTACTCCTGGGAGCTGTGGTTCAGTCGGTGGTGGTAACTGGGGCATGCCTGGCTGCCTTGAATGATTAAGAGCATATCTTCCTACCTGGAGTCCACTGTAAGTGATCAGAACCTGAGAAGCACTAAGCATATACCCGTTGACTGACTGGCTCATACTGGGTGCTGTGGAAGGAGTACAGTACATAGCACTGGGAGCCTCGAGGCCTGGGCAGGAGCTCTGGCTCCTGCCCTAGCTTGCTGAATGGTCTTGACCTCTCTGAGCCTCTGTTTTCTCATCTGTAAAACAAGGGGAACAGATCAGACATTCTGATTCTTTCTCATTACTATGAAATGTTGGGCCTTCCCAAGCCCCTCTGCCAAGGTCCCAGGCTGCGGGAGTAGTTCAGTACTCAGCCACTTCCTATCGCCTGTTTCCTGGCGACTCTATCTAGCTGACGTTTGTCATCATCCTATGACACTACTTGTCAACACAGGTAAGCAGCGTCTTCTCTATCTGAATGCTTTCTTCTCTTAGGATAAGACAGTGGGATTAGGAATGAGGTAGCTTCATGTCCTGTAAAACCACTGCCAAAATTATAAAACTTGGATTTAATTCAACCAGAAAGCAGAGCCGCTCTGGGAAGCAGCTGAATCACTAGAGCCCCTGGGAAGTGGGACGTTTCAAAGGTAAGGAGGCACACTGAGGGGCTCTGCTTTAGCGAATGTGCACAGGTCAGTACAGGCTGTGGGGGACTGACTAACTCGCGCTAAGCCTCACAGGATCCTGGAGGTGAGGGTCCAATTTAGGAAAGACAGCTGGATCCAGAGAAGACGGGTAACGAAGGAGGAGGAGGAGAAACAAGAAAGGCACACAGGAAGAACTGTGGAACTCCCTATGAGGTAGAAAAATGAGTACCAAGTGTGTGATTTTGCATTAGAAAGGGAAATGGGCAGAAGGAAATGAAGAGATGATTGAATACCCCTAAAAATAAACATTTTCAGTTTAAGATGACTATAAAACATGTCATAATTCAGAACCACATTGCCCAATACAAGTTCCTGGTCAGTGCATTCCAATATAGAGGTAGTCTAATTAGAAACTGGAGGGCGGTCCAGTGATCAAGACTCCCGCTTCCACTGCAGGGTGTGTGGGTTCAATCCCTAGACAGGGAACTAAGATCCTACATGCCACACGGTGCAGCCAAAACCCCAAACTAACACACTACTGTGTTTCTCAATCAAAGGGAACTACAGGAATAAGGCTCCAGCTTGTGAGAGCTACTTCCTGGTAGCATCTCTCCTGCCAGAACAGGTCTCTGAAATAGGAGGCGGGACCTCAGGGGACAGCAAAGAGTTTATTTAAATTCTCTTGAACCTGTTTCCAGAAGGCACAACCCAGAATTACCTAGGATGTTCAAATGTTTTATATTTTCAATAGATTTCTAGATGGGATCTGCATTTCCACAAAGACTGAAGGGTCCATAATGGAAACTGCTGTCTCAAAAACACCCCAGGATCCAGTACACCAGAACCCTCCAGTTCATGCCCACAGCATACACCCTGGTCTGTGCTGAACACCAGGCAGAAGTATGGTTTCAGGGTCCCCATCTTGAACTGGGAAGTGGAGGGTCATGTACATCACAGCTCTCTGGAGACTCAAGGAAAGGGACCCGAAATTCTCTTGCAGTTAGAGAACTAGGAATGTGGAGCCTCCCACCAGCCAAGCACTCAGGTTTTGTGTGGTGGCTCTTTACTACTGGGAGAATCGCTGAGAGCAGAACCCACCTGTGTTGGATGGAGTGAAGCCTGGCAGGGAGGGGCTGTTGAGGCCGGGGAGCAACACAGGAGGAATGCCCTGGAGCGCTGGGTATGCGGTAGGAAGGTTGAGAGCCTGCAGAGGGGCGTTGTCGAACATCCCTTGCTGCTGAGCTGCCAGTCCAAGGACCTCATTGGCCTTTTTAATCCGGTCCAGCTCTTGTTGAGCCATCAGCTGACGTACAGTGGCTGGGTCAAAGTACTCTTTCTCCTTGTCCAACTGGCTTCCAATGGTGTCTTTAACTTTGGAGATATGCTGTTGGGAAAAAATATGGTCACGTACAGACAGCCGAGCGCTGTACTTGATGCCACACAAAGTGCACTCTGTTTTGGGTCCCTCGTAACTCGTTTGGTTTATACCAAAATGCTTGGCCATGCTTAACTTGGACTTCTTTTCTTTTGCCCGGGCATTCTGGAACCAGACCTGAACAACTCTCTTTGGCAGTCCAATGTCATTGCCCAGGACTTCACACTCCAGCATAGTGGGTGTCCGGTAGTCATTGAAGCATGACTTGAGGACCTTCAGCTGCAGATTGGTCATTTGAGTGCGAAAACGTTTCTGCCCGGGCCTATCCCCACTGTCTCCAGATTTGCCTGCTGACCCACTCACACCAGGGCTTGGAGAGCAGGGGTCTGCAAGGCTTGAGGTTTCACTGTAGTCCACGGTACCTTCATTGTCATATTCCTTGCTGTAAAAGCTGGGAGCTGGGCTGACCAGGCCAGATGACAACCGATCTTCATACTCGGACATTGCCATCATGGCTGCTTTGGTCAGCCCTTCACTGGGTGCAGAAGAGGATTTGGTTTCAGTTGCTATTCCCGTCGCACTATCGTTATCCGCATTACCCTCATCTCCAGTAGTGGTATCTGTGATCGCTGTATTGACTGAGGAACAGTCATCGTTGTCCAGCTTAGTCTGGTCAAAGTTTAGATTAACTGAGGACATGGAGGGGCTTTCAAAATCTTCTATGCCTTCCACCTTGATGGAAGAAGGGCTAAGAAGAGTCNAACACCCCTAAAAATAAACATTTTCAGTTTAAGATGACTATAAAACATGTCATAATTCAGAACCACATTGCCCAATACAAGTTCCTGGTCAGTGCATTCCAATATAGAGGTAGTCTAATTAGAAACTGGAGGGCGGTCCAGTGATCAAGACTCCCGCTTCCACTGCAGGGTGTGTGGGTTCAATCCCTAGACAGGGAACTAAGATCCTACATGCCACACGGTGCAGCCAAAACCCCAAACTAACACACTACTGTGTTTCTCAATCAAAGGGAACTACAGGAGTAAGGCTCCAGCTTGTGAGAGCTACTTCCTGGTAGCATCTCTCCTGCCAGAACAGGTCTCTGAAATAGGAGGCGGGACCTCAGGGGACAGCAAAGAGTTTATTTAAATTCTCTTGAACCTGTTTCCAGAAGGCACAACCCAGAATTACCTAGGATGTTCAAATGTTTTATATTTTCAATAGATTTCTAGATGGGATCTGCATTTCCACAAAGACTGAAGGGTCCATAATGGAAACTGCTGTCTCAAAAACACCCCAGGATCCAGTACACCAGAACCCTCCAGTTCATGCCCACAGCATACACCCTGGTCTGTGCTGAACACCAGGCAGAAGTATGGTTTCAGGGTCCCCATTCTTGAACTGGGAAGTGGAGGGTCATGTACATCACAGCTCTCTGGAGACTCAAGGAAAGGGACCCGAAATTCTCTTGCAGTTAGAGAACTAGGAATGTGGAGCCTCCCACCAGCCAAGCACTCAGGTTTTGTGTGGTGGCTCTTTACTACTGGGAGAATCGCTGAGAGCAGAACCCACCTGTGTTGGATGGAGTGAAGCCTGGCAGGGAGGGGCTGTTGAGGCCGGGGAGCAACACAGGAGGAATGCCCTGGAGCGCTGGGTATGCGGTAGGAAGGTTGAGAGCCTGCAGAGGGGCGTTGTCGAACATCCCTTGCTGCTGAGCTGCCAGTCCAAGGACCTCATTGGCCTTTTTAATCCGGTCCAGCTCTTGTTGAGCCATCAGCTGACGTACAGTGGCTGGGTCAAAGTACTCTTTCTCCTTGTCCAACTGGCTTCCAATGGTGTCTTTAACTTTGGAGATATGCTGTTGGGAAAAAATATGGTCACGTACAGACAGCCGAGCGCTGTACTTGATGCCACACAAAGTGCACTCTGTTTTGGGTCCCTCGTAACTCGTTTGGTTTATACCAAAATGCTTGGCCATGCTTAACTTGGACTTCTTTTCTTTTGCCCGGGCATTCTGGAACCAGACCTGAACAACTCTCTTTGGCAGTCCAATGTCATTGCCCAGGACTTCACACTCCAGCATAGTGGGTGTCCGGTAGTCATTGAAGCATGACTTGAGGACCTTCAGCTGCAGATTGGTCATTTGAGTGCGAAAACGTTTCTGCCCGGGCCTATCCCCACTGTCTCCAGATTTGCCTGCTGACCCACTCACACCAGGGCTTGGAGAGCAGGGGTCTGCAAGGCTTGAGGTTTCACTGTAGTCCACGGTACCTTCATTGTCATATTCCTTGCTGTAAAAGCTGGGAGCTGGGCTGACCAGGCCAGATGACAACCGATCTTCATACTCGGACATTGCCATCATGGCTGCTTTGGTCAGCCCTTCACTGGGTGCAGAAGAGGATTTGGTTTCAGTTGCTATTCCCGTCGCACTATCGTTATCCGCATTACCCTCATCTCCAGTAGTGGTATCTGTGATCGCTGTATTGACTGAGGAACAGTCATCGTTGTCCAGCTTAGTCTGGTCAAAGTTTAGATTAACTGAGGACATGGAGGGGCTTTCAAAATCTTCTATGCCTTCCACCTTGATGGAAGAAGGGCTAAGAAGAGTCCTGGGAGATAACTCCATGGTTTTGCTCACAGGTGAGAGGGGAACACCTTGGCCATCACTACTGCTTGGGGGTAGGTGGGAAAAGCTAGTTCCATCAAAAATATCTCCCTTCATCTGCAGTCCCCCATCACAGTCTAAGAGCATTGCAGACAGAGTTAGGTTGTAGCCAGCTCTCTTGGCTTCATGCCAATGACGGGACCGGATATGAGCCTCCAGGGCCGTCTTGGCTTTGAAGAGTGCTCTGCAGAAAGGACACCTCCTGTGGGCCTGCGCTGGTCCCACCGCCCGGAACTGTCCTTTCCTTTCCCGGGCCCGGGTGTTCTGAAACCAGACTTGGACTACACGCTTCTTCAAGCCCACCTCATGCGCGATGTGATCCAACATCTTTCGAGTTGGATTGGAGTCCAAGAGATACTTTTGGTAGAGAATTTCTAGCTGTTCTGGTGTGATAGTTGTCCTCAGACGCTTGTCTCTCTGAGGTTCTTCTCCCCCTGTCCCACTGTCGTTTTCTCCAGGGCTTGCACTGGCCTTTTCCTCCAGCTTCCTCTTCAGAGTGTTCATCGTGGAGGTGGGAGTTGAAGGGGAAGTGGCTGAGCTTGCAGGAATCTGAGGTATGGCCCCAGAGAGCAGCTGGCTTGCCAGCAGTGGGTTACTAGGGTCAAACAGCATGAAAGGCATATCCAGTGACCTGTCCAAGAACTGGGGGTGGATGAACTGGTTTTGTGCACTCAGGAAGTGAAGCTGCTGATGCTCCTGCCAGTGCTCAAATGATGGGAAGGCCAACTTGCACTGGTCACACTGGTAGGGGATTAGCTGAGGAGGTAGGTTGGCCAGCGGCTGAGGAGTTGACGTATGGAGGGGCTTAAGGGGCAAGTGGGAGAGCTGGGAGGGGCTGGGGCTTGACTGGGGCAAGGGGCACTGAGGGGGGGGTGCCTGTGGAGGAGGCTGCGTAGGTACCGGCGTGGGGGTCGTCAGCTGTGGGAGCTTCTGCTGGGCAGTGCTCATCTTCTGCTCGGGCTGGTCTTGCTGCTGCAGCTCTGCCTTTGGTTGTCCTTGCTTCTCTTGGGTTTGGTTCGGCTGTGCACTGGGAGGTTCAGCCTGCTTTGGTTTTTCATCACTCACCTCTGGTTTTGCACTGAAGGTGGCCAGCTCATCGGCCTCTGATGGAAGCTGCAAGAAAGCAGAGGATGCTGTATTGGCCGCGGGTGCTGGGGTGCTGTAAGCCTGGGAGGGCATCGGGGTGCTGCAAGAGGAACTGGTGGGTGTCAGGATTTCCATGGCATCCATGGAGTCCTCATTCTGGCTGTCATCTTGCCCTTCCTCGTCCTCATCCTTGTAACACAGCTTCTTCTGGTGCTTGATGAGATCGAAGATGCGTTGGAACACCAGGCTGCACTTCTTACACTGGTAGTTCAAGTTGCTCGTTCGAATATACCTGTCGTTTGTAAGCTCACGCCGCTCTCCATCTTTGCCCTCTCCCTGATTCTCATAATTTTTCCTGGCCTTCTGTCGGGCGTTTTGAAACCAGACCACTATGACTCGGGTTGGAAGGTTCAGTAAATTAGAGAGTTGCTCAAATTCATCATCCTTTGGGTAAGCATTGGCATCAAAGAAGTCCTGCAGGACCCTCAGCTGATAGTCGGTAAACCTTGTTCTCGAGGACCTCTTGCTCCCCCAGTACTCCTGCTTCTGAGGTTCTGGAGAAGGGGGCCGAGAGTCGATCTTGAGCTCCTCCAGGCTGGTGATGGGAGGATTGCTGAAGTTGTAAGGGGAGTCCTTGTTCCGCTGCCGCTCTTTGAAGAGCGTGTTTCTGAACCAGTGCTTGATCACTTTCTGGGGCAACCCAGACTTGTCTGCCATCTCTTTGATCTGCTCTTCACTGGGGGAGTTGTTAATGTCAAAATACTGCCGCAGGACTCGGAGCTGGTCATCTGTGATCCTGGTGCGAGGGCGCTTATTCTGCTGCTGGAGCAGACTTGGATTGAGCTGATGCTGGTACAGCTGGGCCAGGTCCGCGGGCAGAGGCTCCACGGGTCCAAGCTGAGGGGGCAGTTGAGCCGGCAATGTCTGCAGCGGCATTGTCTGCATCATGAGTGGTGAGAAGATAGGCAGCTCCATGGGCATGGAGAGCTGGGTGAGTGGCACGGACGGCTGGGCCGGGGCAATCGTGGGTGAAGTGATGGGTGGAGCTGATGTGGGGATGGCCGGGGTGGATGCTGCCTGGGGCGGCGCTGCCG